>JAKZLQ010000080.1:0-153792 GCA_023309525.1 Arxiozyma bovina
AAATTATAATTATTTTTATTGGTTAATCAAATAGTTACTAACTGATTATTGTCTTTACCTAGTTCTCAAGTGAGTTCAAAATTTAATATATAAGGAGAACATATTTTAGATTCAAGTCCTCTTCTCACTTAGACTTTTCTCTTCCATTCTTATATTAATTTTGTATATATATTTATATTTATATTTTATATATTTATTTAATAAAATAACCAAGTACACTTTCAGTCTATTCACTGGTCTATAAATAGTTTAAACAAGTGTACGAAATATTATTGTAAGTCGGTAGTCGATTACAACATCTGGTAGCGTTATATTGTCCTTAATTATTTTTGTTATCCTATTTTGTTATATTAGTTTAGTAATCTGTTATTAAAAATGTCTACTCCTGGTTCCTTTATGCATAACAATGAAGAGTTCACTCAAGCTTCTGATACTATCCCAACTACTGCTGCTGCTCCTACTTATGTTGTTCAAGATATTCGTACTCCCAGACCATTCAATGGGTCCTCTAAGAATACATTACAGTTGCAATCCTTCCTTCAATCCTTAGAAGTTCAGTTTGCTTTACGTGGTATTAATAGTGACTACACTCGTATCTACATCCTGGCTGCTAATCTAACCGATCGTGCATTAAATTGGTTTGTAGGGTATGCCTCTAACCATAACATGACCGACCTCACCTATGCATCCTTCATCCAAGACTTTAAAGCTGCTTTTGCTGGTCAAATTGATAACTATGATATCCTTGTGAAACTAACCAATATTTCACAGAGGAATAATGTTGATGGGTATGTTCGGGAATTCCTTCAATACTCCAACTTGTTGGCTGAAGGTTCTCTTTCCCAAGTTACCTTAGTTAATTTATTTATTAAAGGGTTAAAATTAGAATTAAGAAAAGACATTCGTCTTCGTCAACCCCAAACATTATACGAAGCCACTGAAGCTGCTAAAATTTTGGCTCACACTATTTCTAATGATGGTGGTCCTGCCTTTTCTAACCTTCCAACTCCATCCCAACCTGCTGCTGTCACTTCTTCTGCCCCACAGTACCCTATCGATGCTGATGGTGATGTCATCATGAGTATCCACCGTTCCAATCCTCATCGTCCTAACGGTCGTCGCCACTCTAATAACAGACGTTCTTCCAACCGTAATACTTCTCCTTCTTCATCATCATCCAACCCTGGTTATTATAATTATTACCGTAATCTTTACCGTCGCACTTGCATGAAGAACGGGTTATGCTTCAAATGTGGTGAACCTGGTCATCAATCCCCTACTTGTCCAGCGAGCAATCCCCAAGGACGTGCCTAGGTCGATCCATCATTGCGCTTCCACTGCCCATCCACCTGCTTCTCCTACTCCACACACACCATCTTCTACTCCATTGGCAAAACCTTCTACCACTACCACTAGTTCCACTATACCTCCTACCACTTCCACCATACCTTCTTCTTCTCCTGCGCACTCTCTTCCTATCATTAACGTTGTTGATACAGCCTATACCTTCCATTCTACACCAACTGTCTCTACCATTACTACTCCCCAATCACATCCTATAGTCGGTTCACGTCTTGAATCCACATGTTCTGTCAATCACGTTCCTATCCCTGTCCTTTTTGATACCGGTAGTCCCACTTCACTCATCAGTTCCACCTTAGTCTCTCAACACAAATGGCCTACATATCCAGTCAAACCACTCAGATGGAAAGGTGCTCTTCCTGGTTCTACTTCACTATCTACCCACGCTGTTACCTGTTCATTACTACCTCCTGACACTGAGAAACCCATCACCTTTTCTGCCTACGTCAGTCATGACCTTGTCGATCAACTTATTGTTGGAAACCCTATCCTATCTCGTCACCCTATGTTGCTTACTTCCCCATCCACCATCCATGCGTCAACTCCTACTGTCACCGCCATTGACACCCTAACTGAAGCTAATTCCACCCTCATCGATCTTTATCCCAACGATATTGAAGAAGTGTTTGTCCTTACCTCTACTGCTACTCAATCTTCTTCTTCCTTTTCCCTACTTCCAGCTTCCTTCCAACAAGAATTTGCTTCCACTGTGTCTGACACCTTACCCCCTCATAGTGGTGAAACTACTTATACCCACGAAATCCAACTAAAGGAGGGAGGAAAACCACCTCGTCTTCCACCCTATCGAATGACACCCAAGCTCGAACGAGAATGCCAACTACTTATAAAAGACTTACTCAAGAAAGGATTCATTACAGATAGCAAGAGTCCCGTATCATCCCCAGTCCTACTAGTTAAAAAGAAAGATGGTACATACAGAATGGTGATCGATTATCGTCAACTTAACAAAATCACCGTCAAAGATCCTTTCCCACTGCCCAGAATAGATGATCTCATGGCAAAAGTTGGTGACTGCTCTGTCTTCTCCACCCTGGATTTACATTCAGGATACCACCAAATACCCTTATCTCCTGATGCTCAACCTCTTACTGCTTTTTCAACTCCTTTTGGTCATTACGAATACAAGGTTATGCCTTTTGGTCTATGCAATGCACCTGCTACTTTTTCACGTTATATGAGTCGGTTACTTAGTGATTTACCTAATGTTTTTGTCTATCTCGATGATATATTAATAGCCAGCCCAGACAAGGAATCGCATTTACAACATCTACGCTCGGTATTAACAAGATTAAAAAATGAAGGTCTCATCTGTAAAAGAAAGAAATGCTTCTTTCTACAAGAATCGGTTGAATTTCTAGGTCACACACTAAATAAAAACGGTTTTTCGGTACAACAAGATAAGGTCACCGCTGTTCAAAAACTACCAATGCCTTCATCCATCAAAGCCTGCCAATCATTTATGGGAATGGTCAATTATTATAGGAATTTTATTCCCAAATGCAGCGAAATCGCTAAGCCACTATTTGAATTTATCAGCAAGAAATGCTCATGGGGAGCCGAACAAGAAACCGCAGTCGCTATTTTAAAGGAAAAACTTTGCAACGCACCCACACTAGTCCCTTTTGTTTCTGGTAAAAAGTATCGCCTTACTACAGATGCCAGTTATACAGCTATTGGTTCAGTGCTAGAACGACTAAATGACGATGGTACACTATTTGGAGTCATAGGTTATTTCTCCAAATCTCTCAACACTACTCAGCAAAACTACCCAATTGGAGACATCGAACTGTTAGCCATTATTGAATCGCTACATCATTTCCGCTACTACTTACATGGTCACAGGTTCATTCTGAGAACAGATCATATTTCTCTGCTTTCTTACAGGAACAAGTCAGAACCTTCGAAAAGAATTGCTAGATGGTTAGATACATTAGCCGAATATGATTTTGATCTCGAATATATTAAAGGATCCAACAATGTTGTTGCTGATACCCTAAGTCGTCCTCTAGAACATGGTGCCACTGAAATCTTCCCGCTCAGTCAACTCAGTCAAATAAACCCCGCTACTTGGTTAAATGACTGGAAAACCGACCCTTGGTCTGCTGCTGTCCTCACAAGTTTAGGTGCTATTACGTCCACACTTGTCGCTGCTGGAGATAAATCACTTTTCAACAAATATATGAAACGACTCAAATTCTCCAAGCATGCATTAGAACGGTACACTTTTGACGATGGCGTGCTCAAATACGAAGAACGAATTTGCGTCCCACAGTTACAACGCTCGAACCTACTCCACATATATCACGATAGTCTACTACATGGTGGTCATTTTGGTGAATCAACTACAATAAACAAGCTGCTACCCATCTATTACTGGCCTTCCATGACTAATGATATACGTAAATTCGTCAAGACCTGTCTACAATGCCAATTGATGAAAAATTATCGTAGACAAACTAATGGTCCATTACAACCACTACCTGTCCCTGAAGGACGTTGGCTCGACATCTCCGTCGACTTCCTCACTGGACTTCCTCCAACAAAAACTGGTAACGATATGATTATGGTGGTTTGTGATAGATTTAGTAAGAGAGCACACATGATTGCTACAAAGAAGACTGCCACGTCTACTGATATCATTCGACTTTGGTACCGTTTCATTTTTTGCTACCATGGGTTTCCACGCACTATTGTGTCCGACCGTGACATTCGTTTCACATCCGGCGGATACAAAGAACTGACTGAACGGCTAGGAATAAAGTTGCTGATGTCTTCGTCTAATCATCCACAAACAGACGGTCAGACAGAAAGCACTAATAAAACAATTGGACGTCTTCTTAGGTCCTATTGTTCCACTGACTACGACTGCTGGGATATATTCTTACCACATATTGAATACGTATACAATTCCACTTATCAACGTTCGATCAAGGCGGCTCCGTTCGAAGTTGATCTAGGCTACATTCCAAACGAACCCTTACTTGGTACTCACAACGAACTCGACGCTAGAAGATCTGCCCCTGTTGACATGGTTAAACACTTAAAGGCTATTACACTCAGGACTCAAGATTTTTTGAAAAGTCAACAAGAGGCTATGGAAGCTCAGGTTAATCCTTCCCGAAACATGGACACATTTTCTGTTGGTGAACTGGTGCTACTTCATAGAGATGCTTATTTCACAGGGGGAAGATATTTGAAGATTCAACCCATTTATTTAGGACCCTTTACTGTAGTCAAAGTTGTTGGTAACACCTGTGAGTTAGACCTACCTTCTTCCTTCAAGAAGCATAGAGTCATTAACATCGAACATCTCAAGAAGTTCCATAATGACAAAGCTAGATACCCCAAGGAACTTCCAAATACCTCTGCAGAACGCATCCAGAGAGCTCCAGAAATCATTTCGGTAGTTGGTTACGATATTCAGGATCACATTTACTATTGTAAAATGCAAGACGTAAATCCTGAGCTGGTCTGTTGTTACACTCCCTCGGAATTCAACACCCTCCCCGAGAATAGAAGAAACTCCCTGTTACAGAATTTCAAACAATTAGAAGGTCAAGATTGAGAGAGGAGGATGTTGCGGATATTTCCTAATCGGGAAATTCTATTGTTCATTTTTATTTTGTTTTTCTCCGACTTCCACGGATAAATGGAATTTCTAGTTATGACTATGGTTCGCAGTCCGATAATCCGATCCAATGAAATGATTTGGAAAAAATTAAAATGCATGACGCTCGGTACCTTTCATATTAAAAGTTTAACAATAAAAATTATAATTATTTTTATTGGTTAATCAAATAGTTACTAACTGATTATTGTCTTTACCTAGTTCTCAAGTGAGTTCAAAATTTAATATATAAGGAGAACATATTTTAGATTCAAGTCCTCTTCTCACTTAGACTTTTCTCTTCCATTCTTATATTAATTTTGTATATATATTTATATTTATATTTTATATATTTATTTAATAAAATAACCAAGTACACTTTCAGTCTATTCACTGGTCTATAAATAGTTTAAACAAGTGTACGAAATATTATTGTAAGTCGGTAGTCGATTACAACAGCAAACATCAAGTAAGGCCTTGTTGGCGCAATCGGTAGCGCGTATGACTCTTAATCATAAGGTTAGGGGTTCGAGCCCCCTACAGGGCTATTTGTTTTTAAGTTTTTGTGATTTTGTAATATCTCTTGATACGAAGATATCTATTTATCTTCACTACTTCTTATATAATAGAGGATATAACCAAGAATTATTTATCATATTTTACATTGTAGAAGACTATATCTCTTGTAGTAGATATTCATATATTACAATATACTTAATTGTTTATTCTTCTTGGTTCTTTCTTGTTTACATGTAAATAATCAATTATTTAATATATTAGTAGTTAATTACTATGTTAAGTGTTTATTATTGAAGAATGAGAATTTACCGCTTAACATTTAACCATCATGTAGGATATAAAACAATAGTTTTTTGTTAGAATTTTTTGCAACGTGTTGTTGTCCAAAGAGAACTTATTTGTGGCGTATGAACTTGCGAGATATAATGGTATCTTGAGAGGTTACTGTAAGAAGGACTAGACATTGTTATAGACAGACAAGCAAGAAATAAGAATACATATTTTTGTATATTTTAACTATTTATTCTAGTTATTATTATTTGTGTATTTTAAACTTATAACTAGGTTTATCTATTTTATTTTTAGAATATTGTGATTTACTTTTATTATTAAAAACAGAGTTATTAAGATATCTACTTATTCTGTAGAGGTGATAGAATCCTGCACGAATGATTTTTACTGTCTTTTCTTGTTTATAAAAACGAACTCAATAGAATGTAAACTAAACTAATGTACTCAAAGATAAGACGTATCTCAGAATACAGATAAATAACAAATATATTAAATAACTAAAGCTATAACGAATAAATATAATAGATGTATAAAAGTATAACAGTATCACAATACTTTGTTATTCGTTCTTATTATCGAGTAATAATAAGTGTTATCTTCGAATACTCAACATTGAAGTAAAAGGCCAAGGTTCATGACTCCTTATAATTTACCTACCTACATTTATATTCTTTCGAAGACAACTAGAAATGGATTCTCCCAAACTCCAACGACGATAGGAGAAACGAAATAAGAATAAAAAGAAAAGAGATAGCGAAGAGTAATCTTTCTATAAAGATTAGGAATATTATGTTATATTTTACATTAAGTGATGTTACACACAATTTTAAGAGAGTTGACTCTTTGATAGTTTTTTATCTTGTGAACTATTTACCCTCAAAGTAGAAACAATACACCGGTATATTAATTATTAGATAGTAATAAATATGAAAAGTAAGAATGATAATGCTTTAATGTATATTGGATAATGAGTGTCACAAATATAAGAAAAATCAACCAAAAGTTTTTGGGAACCTAGATAAAAGGATGTTTTCAATATTTTGTTTCAGAGATTTTCTAATATCCTACTGTCTACAATTTATAATTTTTTTTTAAGTATCTCTCTAATATTTTTTTTTCAGTTTATGTTCTTTATTACATAAGTATATATAAATTCTTAATCTTTTCTTTGGTTACTGTCTAATATTTCTGTAGAAGAAATAGGTAATATGGTATACTCTAAATCAATATATATATCATTCCAAAGTATATAAGTGAAATAAAGGATTCCCTTTAGATACATATATATACAATTATACCTAGTACAGTTGTATATCTTAATCATTAGATGAATGAATATTTGAGTATACAGTAAGATAAGATAAAAAAAAATTATCTTTTGCTTGCATAATCCCTCTTTCTCTCTTGCATTTCATTATATCACTGTTGTTGAGCTGTTATGACCGACATACATTTGAATTCGTTTGAATAGGTTGCTTTCCAAAGACGTACTTTACCATCATCACCTGCACTTGATAATATAGTACCAGTCAAGTTCCATGATACAGACCATACTTCACCGTTATGATCATCATGTTCACTTAATAATTCAACGTTTAGAGTTGATGATGCTTTGTTTGAGCTTGATTTCAATGAATCTGTATTTAATGTTGAGATTTTTTTCTTGATCAATTTGCTGTTATTATAATCCATGGATATATCATTTTGGCTATGATAATCAGTATTATTAGACAAATTATCCGTTAATTTAAAAATACGAACATTACCATCTTTAGAACCAGTTGCAATTAATTGATACCATCTTCCGATAGATGGAGCCCAACTAATACTTCTGATCAAACCTCGATGACCATCTAATTTTGCTATAACATGATACTTATGTATATTATTATTATTATTATTGTTGTTGTTGTTATTGCTACTGGAGCCCATATTTTGATTGTTAGATTTGTTGATGAAATCTATATTATCGTTGCCATCATCCATATCAATATCACTATTTATGATACCTTCTTGATCAGTCATGTTTTGAGACCCAGATTCGATTTTGTTATCAGAATTTGTAGATCCATTACTGTTATCCTTTAAATTTCCATGGTTATTTTTATTTGATTGTAGGTTATCAGTTTTACCAAATAAATCTTGTTTATGACCAAAATTGTTTTTATGATTCGTCAACGGAGACTTATCAACATCCTCATTATTTTTAGATATCTTTTCATATATCATAGCTTGATCCAAGACACAGACAGCCAATCTCTCTGGAGAGAACCTCGAAGGACACCATGACAATCCAAAATCAGATTGTAAATGGTTGGCAGGTGGTATTTTCAAAATATTAATCTCTGAAGTTAAGGTCCATGCCCTTAAATCCGAGGGTTCCAAAGCTTCATAGATCCGTAAGGTGCCGTCATTACCAATAGTAGCCAATTTCAAACCTAGATGTGGTGGAGCGAATTTAACATCATATAGAGCGCCTTGTGAATCGTTTAAGATACAAAGTTGATTCCAACGTTTACCAGAACATTCCTCTTGATCAGGATTCTCTTCCCATAGCTTTAAAGTTTTATCATAGGAGACAGATGCGATGATTCTACCGAATTCAGGTGATGCCCAATCGATAGCTACAATTGATGAATCATGAGCTTTCCATGAATCACTTAACTCCCATTTATTTGTTTGTTTATCGGCTTTAAAGACTTTGATATGTTGATCTGAAGAACATGTGGCGACATATCTACCATAAAAATCGTATACAACGTCATGAACGAGATCTTCATGGCCACTATCAAATGGTTTCATTTTTTTTTATTTTATTTTATTTTATTTTATTTTATTTTATTTTATTTATGTTCAGTTTTATATTTATCGTGTAGTTGTATTTGAGAAATAGGATGGAAATGTGAAAGGTTTTTCTTCCTATATGTTAGTCTTTTGTTATTAGATATTTTAACTTGTACACACACACACACAAATATATATATATATCTTATATTTCACCTTCGATATATTTTTTTCCCCTCTTATTTTTTTCACTGTTTTTTTTAGTAATTTCCTATTACTTCAAGAAAAAAAAAAGAAGAAAAAAAGAAATATCACAAAAATATACACTGATCGATACATATACGTGCATACATGTGTACATTTATTTATTTATTGTGATGATTTTAAATGATTGAAAAAATCATCTCTTTCCTTTAATAACGCTTTCAACCAACCTTTAACCTCATCGGTAGTAATTTGATCGATACAACCATAAAATTGTGACAATCCATTCAATTGATCTTCATTTCTCTTTGCACCGTCCGATGCAACCGACTTTTCGTATTCAAAACATTGTACGAGCATTTCGAATTTATCTAAATCTTTTGCGTAGACTGCTTCAATGCATCTTTGTTCTTCATAATCCAACCAACGTTCTTTAATCTCCTCACCTGCCTGTTCGTTATATTTAGCGACGATCTGATCGCATATGTATTGAATGGCCTTCAATTCTCTTAGATGTTTTTCCCTTTTGTCTATCGTTGTATCAAATGGAGTTATATCACCTACCAAGGATTCTGCGATATCGTGGACAAAAGATATAAGCATACATTTGTGCCTATCTATAGTTTTGTCCTTTAAGAGGAATGCCATCAATGCCATCCTGTACATATGGTCAGATATGGATTCAGCCAAGTTTGGCGAGATACGGTTATTTAACCAACCTGTTCTCTTTTGCAATTTCAAATTTTGCACAATATGGAAGAATGCTAATGGATAGTTATTAACATCAGTGTTGTTGGTACTTGAGGAATTCTTTGTTGTGGTGATGACATTGGATAGAAGTGCTATTACGTCCTTTGAGACATGCTCTTTCGGATCCCAGTTTGTAGTAGACATCTTAGTATTTACTAACAAGGAAGATTGGACAGTAGAAATATAACCATAAGAAGATACGAAAATACATATAAGTATATATATATATATATATAGTATACTTATATATATACTTATATGTTTATATTGTATATTCTCATCTATCTTTATATTATATAGGAAAGAACAAAATACAAATCGAACAGAAAGAAGGAAAGAAAAAAAAAAGAAACTATCTTTGATAACGTAATCATGAATTGAAAAACCCAAATAATAATTAGTAAGCAATGCTGCATAGACATAAAGATACCATATATATATATATATATATATATAGGAATATATATATATATGTTTGTTTGTTTGTTTGTTTGTTTGTTTGTTTATTGTCTTAATATATCTTCAATAAATTTTCTATAATCAATTCCACCATCAGAATCCACTTCGATACCCTTTAATAATTCCTCCACTTCATCATCAGTCAATTTTTCACCGAGACCAGTCAACATATATTTCAAATCACCGACTGTGACTTTCCCTGTGTTATCCTTATCAAAGACCTGGAAAGCCTTTATGAAGTCCTCCACTTTACCTTGTGTAGTAGAATCCAATAATTGTTGGTTGTCAGCGATCAACTGTTCCAACTGATCCAATGTGAAGGTGCCGTCATTGCCGGCACTGCTGCTGTTATTGTGCGACTCTATTAAATCTTGGACTTGTTTGTTAGTTGGGTTGTAACCTATGGCTCTAAGATAGTCGCCTACCATAGAACTGTCGATGGCCCCCTGTGCTTTCTTGTCGAACAGAGTGAAGATGTCTTTGTTGTTGGTGGACATTGGATGTTGTAGGGGGGGAGACACTAAGTAATGATGTGAACAGATGTATATGTTAACACTATATTATCTATTTGAAGGGCTCTCTCTCTTTGCTCTGCTCTCTCTCTTTACTCTCTCTCTCTCTCTCTGTTTGCTCTTCACACAGAACTGCCACGTCTTTTTGTATAGAAGACAAAAACAAAAAAAACCACAACAACCGCCGCCAGATTTGATCTTGCCAGAACGACGACGTCGAGACAGCCAAAAAAAAAAAAAAGAAAGAAAGAGGTAGGGTCCCCCGGTGGTGTGTCGTTGGGAGTGACACGAGGACGTGAGCCCATTGGGGTGAGGGGCAGGCTGGGGCTGCGGCAGTGTGGAGAGCAAACGATTCTTGCTAGACACAAGTAACACACACACACGTATGCTTATATATATACATATACATACATACTACTTAATACAACGTTAAATAATAGTATCCCAACACTCCGTACTAATATATATATATATATATATATATATATATATACTTCTCCCATTTACTTTCCCCTGCTGCCGTGACAACAACAAACGTTTGTAATCTTCCCCTTTCCCTATCGTCGTCGCCTATGCTATTTAGAAGATTACCAAAGGATTCAACTGCAAGTTGGAAATTGGCATTATCTACCAGTCGTTCTAAACATTTCAATCATAATGTCACCAGTACCCATGCTTATAGGCTATACAGTGCTCTCAACAGTTTGAATTTCAATGATACAACTGTTACAACTAATATACGATTCAATAATAATAATATTAATAATATTAATAATAATAATTCCACCACCACCACCAACAACAACAACAATCCATGGAACAGAAATTATTCTATAAATGTATCTAAAAGATTAAATGGTCTATCCTATCTTCATACCGATTCTTCCTCTTCTTCAACAGATACCACAAACCCTTATTATAATCAGTTGTGTGCATTTGATGACAATGTCAACCAAATCCTTATGGATAAAAAATTTAGAAAACCAGGATTTAACACTAAGGACTCCTTTAGCAATCCCAGCTCCAATTCTCAGAACCTGGCTTTATTCTGGGACTCTATCACTAGAGCTATCCATATCTATCATGACTTGGTAGGCGTCTGTCCAGACATGAACCAATATAGAGTCTCTGCTCTAGTCAACCTGATCCACAACGGTCTGCGGATCAACAGGTTCCAACTGATCAAATTGAACAAAAAACCTGACTACGACTCGAAGTCCTTTCATCATGAAATGGTCAGATATTTGACTGCCACACTGCATTCCATTATGGAAGACGTCCTTAACCATAAAGTCTCAATCAACGAATACGGGCTAATGCATCTGTTAAGTTCCATGAAAGAATTGAATCTACATTTGGAGATTATCCAATTGTGGGAGATCGCTTCAAGAGATCCTGTCTTGAAAGATCTGTTTTTACAGCCTAAATGTCTTGGTGTTCTTTTACCAATATTTTACCAATATGGTAACAGCAACAGCAACAGCAACAGCAGTGAAGTAGATTATTCCTTCTCAAAATTGAAATCCTTATACGAACAAAGCCTAACAAAATTGTCCTATATCCATCCCAATCTAGTCTGTGGTATGATCCAAACATCTCTGCTGGCCAATGAACCACGCTATGCATTGGAATTATTCGATCAACTGTCTCAATTGGCAGATAATCCAAATGTACCCAACAGGAAAGCTCTGCTTAACTATCTAACCGACGCTCATCTCTCATTCATCGGTGACTGTCTGGACATCAACGTAGCAGAAACCTTTTGGGCCAAAGCACGGAAGAATGAAATGCCATACAGGATCAATCTACAAGTGTCTTACATTAACTCTTTTTTAAACAACATTTGGCAACAGACCCACGACTTCAATAAAGTCGTCGATGTATGGTTGACCATGGTCGACCATTACAACCAACTGAACCTAAATGTAGGTATATTTTCGTCTTTAAACAACGCTTTCATGGACATTTTCTTCAATCACAAATATATCGACGACAAAATATCAGGCTTCAAAGAATTGAATCAGATCTTGGGTCAGTATCAGTCAAGAAGACCAATCGATGAACCTTTGCTAAACATCATTTTAACTAAAGCAACTTTGTCTTGGAACGATAAAGACATATACGACCATATCAGACACCTTTATCAACTGTACAATATCCCAGAAACTGTCATCACTAAGAGAATCCTTTTAAAGACATTGGGTTCATTGAACAATGGAGATGTGGTGAGTGTCAATGATATTTGGAACCAATGGGTCGAACTGATCTTGAAGTTAGATTCTATGGGACAGAAATATATTGCAAATGCAGATTGGGCAGCCATCAGAGATGCAACATTGACAAGGGATAGAAAAAACGAGTCTTCTATTACTCAAAGAGAACATGATAAAGAGAGAGCCGAATTGTATGTTAAAATTGTTAACCTATTTGGTCCATATTGTAGGGATCCACAGCAAAGAGACCAAATCTCAAGAAACATGATCTCGAACTTCCCTATCTTGAAGCCATATTGGGAACAAGGCAAATTCCAGAATATTGACCATACTGGCCTAGAAGTACCTCAATTGAACAGTCTACAACCACAACAACAATAACAGTAAGAAACACTTGATTTCTTCCATCTTCCTTCGCCCCCCCACACACACCCTCCTATATATATATATATATATATATCTGTGTATGAATATTATGTTACATGTAAATATGATTTTGCAACAATTTTGATTCAAATAGTCACTATACACATCTCAGATACAAAAATTTGTTATTACATCTAGGATGATACCTACTTGTACATATGTATATAAATAAATACGTATATTAAGAAGAAGAAATAACAAAATTTGTTCCATCTAACAAATCCATCCACACCAAACAGACCAAAGACGTTCAATAAATATACATACAAACAAATAAAACCATGGGTCTTTGTGGTAGCAAACAAGAAACTGTTGATCACAACAACAGTGATTTCAAGAATAAGGAGATAGCAATGTCAAGAACTCAAACCGTAAGAAGCCAAAGACAATTAACTCAAACCACACCTACAAAACAGAAAAAGAAGCCAAACAGGAAAACACAGCAACCTGGAAACACCATCAATTCCAAAGGAAACACAGTTGGTACAAAAAATACTCTCAATGGGGAGACTCCTAATGTGAATAGTACACATGTAATCGATAATAAAAGATTGTCACCAAGAGAAGCTGCTAGATTGGCGGCAGAGAGAAGACTTGAAGAGTCTACAAAAGAATTGACAAAGGGTCAACTGGGTAAGAAATTGGCAGAGCAACGTGGTCTAAAGGTTTAATAACAGGCACAACTATATATATATGGGATGTATAATGTATGGTTCTATGTTACTGTCATATATACACAGTTACATATATTTATATAATGAATAGAAATGAAAAAAAAAGTCATGTATCATTAAGAAAACATGAAAACTTTAACGTTGTTTTGGAAGTCTTTGCTAAACGATATAACCAAATAACTATACCATAAGTTTGTGCCTTCCCGAACTGTAACACGATAACTGATATTGAGTTGACTTAAACAAGATCCAGTAACTTATTATAATAAAGATAAAGATGATCGGCAAGCAGCAAGAAAGAATACTCGAAATCAATGGGAACAAAGAGCCGTTTAATCTTCCTATCGTGAAATTCCCACCATACACATTAAGAGCTCAATTAATTGAAAAGGATCCTGTTGTTTGGTTGCATCTATTGGAAACATATGTAAATTACTGTCAATGGTTAATGGCAGGTGATAACAATTTAGGTCATGGATCCAACATCTCTATGATTGATCAATTAGACGAGATTACTTTAGACCATCTAAGAATCTTTTTAAGAAGCTATCTTCATGAAATGTCATTAGAAGCAGGGAAATTAGTCAGTTTAGGGTATAACCAGGACGTTAAAGAACAATTACAGTTGTTACGAAGTTGGATATTCCATATCATCAAATCATGTGGTCTAATATATTTACAAATCTTTGGTGATACTCTATGGGATTTAGTTAAATTATATGTCTTTAATAACCCTAAAAGTATTCAAGATTTGATACTTGGTGAATTGGTTCCAACAGTCAATGTCCAAAGAGCACAAATTAATAGAATCCCACAGTTACAACAATCTTTGAAATTACTTATTGAATCAAATAAATTCGATAGAACAGATTTGAAGGCATTACAGGCATTATTATCTTATCATGAAAATGATACCACAATCACTACTTCTGATAATAAGAATAATAACAAAAGTAAGACTACTGATACAAGGGAGGAGTGGTTTGCTGAAAAGTATCTAACTCTAAATTGGATAGAAAATCTAGAATTGTGGTGGTCAAAGGGGAAAGGTCGTTTTAATGAATTATCAAGACAACTATGTGTGACACTTCTACTATCAATAAGAGTCCCTAGAATGGTTAAATTTTTGACAGAAGATTTAGAGATAACCAATGCCAATGCATTATTACATTATCCATTATTGGGATCGATTCTAACGAATGATAATTTTTTGAATAGAAGAAAAGATATAATCAATTACTTACCATTTTTAACATTGTCATCAATTGAAATTGATTTTTACGATGCACAAAATACAGTATCCAATCAAATTTATCCAACTTCTATGAATGAACCAAATGATAAAGATATATCATATTTACAAGAATTGTTTCCTGATTTGACTAGGAGACAAGCCATCTTTTTACTAACAAACTATGATAATAACATCAAATTAATAACAAATGAGTTATTTGAGAATCCTACTTTAATAGAGACATTAGTAGAACAAAAAACGGAAACTAAGGAACTCCCATCTAATACTAATGATATCAATAACAAGGGAAAAGTTGAAAAACCGTTAGTCCTTATGAAAAGAAAAGATGACAGTGAAAATATAATTAAACATGTACCAGATGAAATTAAGAATAAAATATTAACTAGAACATTGAAGTTATTGTATCAAGATGATGAAGATGAGAGAGATGATACTTATGATGAAGCAGAAGTAGAGACTAATAGAATAAATGGGTCTTCTCAAAGGATAGGTATTGGAAAACAAGATAATACTTCTACATTTGAAGATGACAATAATTTTGATGATGATAACAATAACAGTAACATATTGGAAGATAGTTTTGATAAAAATGAAGCATATTTATGGGACTTATTAAAGCAAGATACAACTTTATTTGAAAGAAATAGAAGAGGATCTAATATTAGAAAGAAAATGAAGAATCAAACTAACTGGTCCGATGAACAAATTGAAGGTTGGGCAAGAATGTTAGAAAGATCTCCACAGAGAGCCAGAATACTTGAAGAAAGATATATGTTCCGTGGGAACATCAGGACCGGGAAGACATCATACGTTAAGAATAGGGATGAAAATAAAGATACCAACAAAGATTCATCAATATCTAATGGATACAATGAATTATCAAGATCAAAAGCCGGTAATAATCCTAAATTAAGCAAAAAAAATATCAAAGAGGACCAAAGAAGACAGATACATCCAAAGGTGCAACTAAAAATAGAGATATTGTTAAAGAAAATTCTAATAAATCATGCACTAATAAAAATAATGATAATGATACAAAGTACAAGAATAGATCTACTAAAAACAAATCCACTAATAATATGAAAGCCTGAGACAATCTATGTAATACAAAATAGACACGATATTGAAGAATGCTGAATAGGTTCTATCGTAATGGTTTGAGGACTGGATCAACACATGTAAACATCTATATTGTACATATTTATATACGCTATTCATTACGTACCATACTTACACAATTTATATGGAAAGTATCATATAAACAACCATCTTCTTCTTTTCTGTACGTATCATTCGGCTTACCTTATCTTGATCTCTGTTTCTTTTTTTTTCACCTCTAATAATTAAAGATTGAGGAAGAAAAAAATCGAAACTAAAATCAGAAAGAGAGAGAGAAATGAAAGAGAAAGAAAGGAATAAGAGATAAAGAAAGAAAATTGAGAGCAAGTACGACCAACATATCTCCACATTTAAATTCAATTATTGGATTGACTGGAAAAAATTGAACTGTTGAGTCTTTCACTGTTATTTACAATTATTAAACAGCTCTTTAGACTACCAAAGTGAAATTATTTAATTACTCCATATTGTTGCCTAGTTGAGAGTCTCCTGGTAATAATACGCGCAAATACAGATATATATCTTCAAAATATCCACAAAGGTTTATTACTACTGCTATAATTACTACGCTCTTTATTATAGGGACAAAAATAGAAGATAAGAAAAAAAAATGGATAAATCTATCGTTTCTATCTTTAAATTAATCAAAGCTCCAATATATTCACATTGTTTATCTCAAGATAAGTCATTGTTGGCTATCACTTGTGAAAATAAATGTCTTCTCTATAGACTGAATTCAACTTCGAAAACTCCACAATTGGTAGCAACTTTAGATAATCATGATAAGACCGTTACTGCAGTTGATATCTCTATCCATGGTAGAATTGTCACCTGTTCTCAAGACAGAAATGCCTATGTTTGGGAACCATTAAGTGATGGTACTTATAGGCCCACTTTAGTGTTATTACGTATTAATAGAGCTGCTACATGTGTCTCATGGGCACCAAACGGCTACAAATTTGCAGTTGGTTCAAGTGCTCGTATCATTGCAGTTTGTTATTATGAACAAGAAAATAATTGGTGGGTCTCTAAACATATTAAAAAACCTATCAAGTCCACTGTCAATTGTTTGTCATGGCACTCTAATGGTGTTTTATTAGCATCTGGTGGTACAGATGGATTCATGAGAATCTTTTCAGGTTTCATTAAGGGATTGGATTCAAAAGAAATCATGGCTAATTCTCCATGGGGTTCTAAATTCCCATTTGGTACGTTAGTTCATGAACAATATTGTGGCGGTGCCTATGTTCATGATGTTCAATGGCGTAGCAATGTTGAGAAAGTAGCATATGTCACACATAATGGTACCTTAAACATTGTGGACTACCAAGGTATCGTGCAATCTGTTAATTCTCCAGATGGTTTACCATACAAATCTTTATTATGGATTAATGACCATGAAATCTTATGTGCTGGTTATAATTGCCATCCTACTATGTTCTCAGAATCATCCCAAGGTTGGAAGTTTTCTAGAGATTATGATAAAGTTGCTGTATCTAATATATTGAAGGATGCTTCTAACAATTTAAACACCAATCCATCTAATCAACAATTTAATAACTCTCTAAATACTAATACTAATAATAATAATAATGATGATGATGATGAAAATTCCACTTTTGGTATCTCGGCTTTAAAGAAATTCAAAGAATTAGATTTAAAGGGCAAAGTATCTTTGGGACAAAGAGAAGGTGCTCATGAAAATGCTATTGTCGGATTAATTCCATTTATTGAATCTAATGGTCAAATTACACAAGTGTCTTCATGTGGTTTAGATGGTAAGGTCGTGATTTATAATGTTTAAATTGATAAAATATTTCAACCTTCCATAGGATATATATAACTCCTTTTTTTGTTTAGTTTAAAGCTGTAATTTATATCTATCTATACATACATATGCAATCCATTGGTATATATAATTAAATAAACATATAGTATAGTATGCACCTCAAGGAATATCAATGATATTTATTACCCCATCTCTTGAAACAATTGCCCGTAATACCATCAGTATTATCACTTTTATCAGAATATTCAATTAAGCATTGTTAATTCATGCCTTAATCTTTGTTGAAGGTCCAATTGGAATGATTTTTGAGAAAAATAGTTCCTTCCTTAGTTATCTGTTACTATTATTACCTTTATTGGTATTATTATTTTGATGGTTATTATTGCTATGTGTTGAAGATGTATTATTCATTAGATTGAATTCATTCTTTCTTTGCAAAATAAAAGAATATACACTACCCTTAAATAATGTTCCAATAAGCCCCACCTTAGTTTCTATTTGCCGCATTTCCTCCAATATCTCTTCTGCAGATACATTATCAGATTTTTCTTTTGTATCCCTAGCTGATTGATTCAATTGTTTCACTGTTGCATCTAGTCTATGTAATGATTCTGCTAATTGCGAATATTTGGACAACACTTCTTGTTGTAATTTAGACATATTCTGTGAATTTTCTGACATTTTTCTCTTTGTTGTTCTTGCTTCTTCTATCTTTCTTATCCAATTTTACACAAACAAGCAGTGCTATAACTACTCTATGTAATATTTCCTTGCTTGTCTGCCTTGGTACTGTTTTTCTGTGTAAATAACCAACTGACGTTAGTGGTTTTATTTCTTGAGAGATTAGCTATTAAAAGTTGGTTCTAATCGAATTATACAGAATTTTGCAAAAGAGTAAAAAAATAATAAATATTTTAAATTTTTCTATTATAGATATGAATAAACATACAAAACTTTCTATAAAAAAAAAGAAAGACATAATAACTGATAGCTCTACATAAGTATACTACCATTTAAGAAGACCTAAGGACAATTTGGATACTACTGGTGGAATAATATACAACACATTGTTCTATTTATCTCTTTTACTTCACTACTTAACCTATTTAGATTTAAAGATGTTCAACCCACAATCATATACAATTTGGTCTCCTCAAGATACGGTCAAAGACGTGGCAGAGTCTTTAGGACTTGAAAATGTCAGTGAAGATGTACTAAAGGCATTAGCTATGGATGTGGAATATCGTATTTTGGAAATTATTGAACAGGCCGTTAAATTTAAAAGACATTCAAAATCTGATATATTAACAACAGATGATATTGCTAAGGCTCTTAAAGTGTTGAATGTGGAACCACTCTATGGATACCATGACACAGTGTTTGCCTCACGTCCCAATAATACATTGAATATTTCTCCCAATAGCAATATTAACAATAATAGTAATCAAGCCACCATATCTACAACTGTTGCCACAACTGCAACTTCTAACATGACTAATACTGCTACTACTAAAGGAACTAACGGTAATGTTCCTGCCGATGGTAACACATTAAATGGTAGCTCAACAGTAGAAGACATGAGACATGTAGAATTTACAAGAGTCAATGTTTCAGGAGGCCAACAAATTTATTACTTGAATGAAGAAGAGATTGACTTTGATAAATTAATAAATGAACCATTGCCTGCAGTTCCAAGATTACCCACTTTTACTACACATTGGCTAGCAATTGAAGGTGTTCAACCAAATATTATTCAAAATCCAAATCTAAACGAAATTAGAACCACGATACCACCAACTACTAGAGGTGCCATTGTGACTGCTTTAAACGACAATAGTATACAGACAATAACTAATAAAACTACTACTAATGCTAATAATATTGCTAACAATAATAATAATGTTAATAATCAATCGTTAACTTTTGTGAAACCAGGTCAAAATATTGAAGTCAAACCATTAGTCAAACATGTTCTTTCAAAGGAACTTCAAATCTATTTTGATAAGATTATAAATGTCTTAACCACTAAAGAACAATTAGAAAATGCTGAGGCTAATGATAAATTACAACACATGAAGGCAGCAGCTCTTACTTCATTAAAGACAGATAGTGGTTTGCATCAATTGGTTCCTTATTTTATTCAATTTATTGCGGAGCAAATTACTCATAATTTATCAGATTTAAATTTATTGACCACGATCTTAGAAATGATTTATTCATTGTTAAGTAATCAGTCTATTTTCTTAGAACCATACATCCATTCTCTAATGCCATCTATTTTAACGTTGCTATTAGCTAAAAAATTAGGTGGATCTCCAAATATATCAAAGAATAGGAATAATACAAATAGTTCTAAATCTCAAATCAACAGTGAAGGTAAAACTAGTACAACTACACAAGTAAATACAAACGTTCCACTGGCTGAAGATTCTAATGAACAAATTAAGGTTGAGGACTCCTCAAATCAAGTAGAGAATACAAATGAAGATAATTCTAGCAAAACTACTAACATCTCACAAGAATCGTCATTATCATCTGAAATTAAGGATGTTTCCGTAACTACTACTGAAGAAAATATACCAGATACTAAACCAGCACTTGAACATATTCAAGAGACAGAAATGGATTCCATCTCAGACGAATATAAACAACATTTGGAAAGCACTAATGCATTACGTGATTTTGCTGCATCTTTATTAGATTATGTTTTGAAAAAGTTTCCACAAATTTATAAAACTTTAAAACCAAGAGTTACAAGAACCTTATTAAAAACATTTCTCGATACAAATCGTGTATTTGGTACTTATTACGGTTGTTTAAAAGGTGTTGCTGTCTTAGAATCAGAGGGCGTTAGATTTTTCTTAGGTAATCTTTATAGTTGGTCCAGATTGGTTTTCAATGAAGAAAATTTAACACTAGAAGACATTGAAAAACATTCAGGTAATCCAAATATTATCAAATTCAACAAATTCGAATCAGAGCTATTGGTAAATGCAATAATAAATGCATTATGTATATTAAAGAACGATTTACCAGAAATTTACGAAGGTAAAGTTGGCACTGTAACTGACGAGGAGAAAGAAAAATTAGTCAAACGCTGTGGTGTTACTACTTCTTATTATATATTGAAAAGGGATGATGCTAAAGAACTTATCACCGCTATATTTTTTGGTGAATGAGGTAGAGTGATTATTGTTGTCTATATCATAAACCGCTTCTATTATCTAATTTGTTTTAATTATCATAATAAATCTACATACTTGTTAACGGTAGTCATTAAAAATTTATGAATTAAATGAAATTACGTATACTTCAGTATGATCAAAAAAGAGTAGTGATTACTTATTCTATAAATATGAGTTTTGGTGGATTATTACATAACAATATCTTAATTAGATGTATAGGTATATATTTTGTGTTTTTAATGTAAATTTAACTACAAGGCATGACTGACTATTGTAAGCTTTCAAATTGTGCATCTCAAATGGTGTATATATTGACAAATAAATTTTAAGCAGTAAATTAGGGAGCAAATAGTCTTCTTCTAACATTCTTATTGCTATGCTTTTTAGTATCACTCTCCTTTGTTTGAGCTGGTGTTTCAACTACATTAGGAGACTCGATAACAAGAGATAATGGACTCTTTTTGTAACCACTATTAAGTTGATAACGTAGAGTTGTATCAACCTCAGTAACCTTCTCTTGCTTTACAAAATCACTACTACTTTTAGGCTTAGGGATACTATATGTCATATCTGGTTTATTTCCCTCAGATTCCTCCATTGCTGGTGATTCAATAATCCCTAGCATAGTGGTATGAGGCTTTCTATAAGATAATGAAGTCTTTAATGGTGTTGCCATAACTTCTATTGTATTCTTTTCATTTTTTTCTTTTGAATTATTTTCAAAACCATTATACAAGGTATTTTCATAAAATGACATTTGGCGTTCAAAACTACTAAGTGCTTGCGATTTACGTTTTCCTACTCTCTGGAAAGAAGTTTGAATATTCTGTGAATCTTGTCTTAATGTTGATAATAGTGCTGAATCATTATCAATCTCCTGTTTCACATTGACAGTAGGTTTTTGTCTGTTAGTGGTAGATTCGAAGTTTGAAATTGGAAGTTGCCTTTTTTGTAAGTTATTCATTACTAAATCAGATTGCGTTCTCATTAAGAATGATGTCTGTCTAGAAATATTAGATTCAGCCTCCAGGAATTCACTTAAATTAGAATTTGTTTTTGACATTTGTAGTAAATTACTTGAAGTTATTGAAGGATGACGAAATGTTTTAGGTTTAGAAGAACTTTTATTATTTATATTGTTTTTATACACAGAGGTAGTGGCTGAGAAAACTTTTTCAGATGATGATGATTGAGATCCAGTTTCCCTCAAGGTAGGTTCATCAATCATATCTAATTCTGATGGTGTATTTCTCTTTCCTATTGGTTTTTTAACTCTTAAACTTGGACCTTTCAATTTCTTAATAATAAATTTGGTGGTGTAAGGGAGCATCTTATTGAAGTATGGAATTAAAACGTAGACAACAAATCCTAAGGAGGAACTTTCTTGTCCCTTATTTAACATATTTTTCTGGTATTCATAGAGCTTATTCCCTATACTTTCTTCTTCATCTATCTTTACAATCGTTTCCAAATGTGTTTCTAATAGAATCTCCAATATCGCCAATTTATCTAAATAAACGTCTATCTGTTCACAAAAATCAATTGATAGTGTAATTTGTCCTGTACTTTGTGATACTCCAATATTTGAATATTTCCCCCTCGATGTATGTCTATTTCTTCTTATAAACGATTTTTTCGTCAAGTTAAGCGAACGTTTCATCAATTTGGGTTTATAGTTCTTCTCAAATTCTTTAAAATTTCCATCCAAATTATTTTGATAAATCATTTCCAGTAATAAAATTATTTGTAGTTTAATCTCTCTTGCTTTTAAGATTGTGATTGCCTGCTTTATTCTAGTTTTCGCAGAGGGACTTGGTAGAAGTGAATATTCTTCAAGTAATTTATCTCTAGCAAATTTTTCATAGTTACTTTTTAAGTTAGAATCCTCGAGTAAAATGGAACTATTGTTATACCTTTTATCAAAAATATCTATTCTAAGTACTAAATTAAGTAGTATTGTTTGGAAATTTAAAGTAAAATTATCTCCATATTTCGTCTTACACATATTTCTGAACCGTACTAGATTAGACTTAACAAAATATGCCAATGGATTCTTTAGGGAATAAAGGGACTCATAATATTTTCTTTCCAAATAATCCTTTGGGTTAGTGTCTATTGCCACAGAGAGATCATCTAATTTATTTTTTACATCTTTTGAATCTCTAATACGTTTATCCGGAGGCACCATGTTTAATGTATTATCATGGTTATGAAGTGAAGAAGAATAATCATGTTCTTGTCTCCAATACTTAAATAATTCTTTAACATCAATTTTGTAGTAATTTGCAAATACATTTTTATTATTACTTATTAGTTTTTCATCCAATATAGAATATTTTAACAATGATATACACGAATTTGGGAAATTATAGATGAGGTAGTTATCCTTGCTATAATTTTCTAAAATAAAATAAGTATCAATATTACCATTCTTAATTACGTACTTATTAGTAAAATCTAAACGACTTATATTATCAATGATATTTCTAGGTATTTTATCCCTATATATAACTTCTGGGGTCTCTAAATTTGACAATAGTGATTGTGGCAATGAATCTAAAACACCTAGAAGGTCCCATTTTTCCATAATTCTTTGGAGCAACTATTGATATCAATATGATAAAGACAAAAATATGTATATATAACCGTGAAAACACAAATATTAATGTAAAAGGGATTCCAAAAACCTTCAATTTTTATTTTAGTGTACAAGGATATACCTTATTTAAAGGTTGTTTCAACACTCTTTATTCTAGGCATACCTAACTTTCTTCCAATGTAGATCTCATCTCATATAATAAATAATGTTGATCATATTTAACTAATTTTTACCAACAACTAAGCAAGAAAGAAAAAAGAAAGACCCTAATTTCAAAATATTTCTTTTTAGGTTAAGCCATCAGTATTATTTTTTTCCCTTAAGGTAACTGTAGGGTTGGAAAAAAAATGTCGAAGTTTATTCCTTTTTTTTTTTTTTTTTTTTTTTTTGAGAAAGAAGAATCCTCCCTGTAAAATTTCAATAACTCACAAGTAATTTCTGATGATCATCTGCAGATATTATTAGGAGTAATAGAAAAAAGAGAAAAGATTCATATGATAAATTCACTTCTTTGATAGCTCTTTATTTAACAAAATATTGGTTACAAGCTTCAGTAATTTGGTAGAACAAAGGTACAAAGGCAGAGTGGTTTTCGTTTCCTCTTTTGTCTTATCTGTCTCAAAAGAAGTTTATGTTCTTTTCTATTTACACTTATATACATATGATACATAAGATACATCATTTTTATGTCATCTATATACTTCATATATTGTGTTTATTTTAATTCTTCACAATTAAAATATTTGTTCAGTACGATTCAGTCAATATAAATCAACATATACTCAACAATTGTGCATCTTCTTGATTTAGTAGATTTTTTTTTTTGGAATATGTTAATGTAAAGGTTAACTGGATAGTTCTTTATAGTTTATTTAAGTTTATTAACAAGTAAAAAATTTTAGAAAAATCTTTGTTTTTTTCTTCATATAATATTTTTAGTATTATTATTATTATTATTTTTGATATTGTTCTTTTTATTTTTCTTGTTTAAGCATCATAGTTCACTTCGTTTTATTTTGATTAAATTTATCCATTTCAATCTTGTTGCTAATTAGCATGACAGCTGCTTGCACACCCATATATGTACCTTCAATAGTTAATCTGCGTTCCTCTGAATTTTCCACAGGATCATCAATTATCACTGAGCAACCAGTAGTATCTTTTATAGAATTAATATGCTTACCTTCTTTACCAATAACGTTACCGACAAATTTTTCATCAATATATAGACTTTGCTTTATGATAGCCATTGGTTGTGTTGGAATCGTTTTATCTACAAGTCTCACATTGGGGAGAGTCATATTGGGAACGAAAGTAGTTGCATTAGCAGCGGCTTCAACTGTATATACAATATTTGATTCCATTGTAGTTGGTAGTTTCATATACCCCTGAGGTGGTATCATGGCAGCACCTGTACTTTGTGGATCCATTGACGGTATTAACATTACCATTGGCATATTTGGGACGCCTCTATTGTTGTGATGTTTATAATTTGATTCCATATTGTTGCCATTATGGTATCTGATAGGGCCCATAATAGGTTGTGGGATTTGGTAAGGTAAAGAGGAAGATGCAGAAGAAGTCATTGGTGCAGTGTTACTATTATTATTGTTGTTGTTGTTGTTGTTTGAATTTGTCATGTTGCACATTCTTGGATGAGACATAAATGGGACTTTCCCTAACACAGAGTAGATTGGACCAGGTTGATAGGGGATGGTCTTTTTATTTTTCAATTTATCTTTATGTGAATTAATTATACGTGCTACAGTAAGTGTTGCAATACTGATAGCAGTTGGGGAACCTGTTACACGCAATATTCTGTCTGTGGATGGTAATAAACGATGTGGGGATGCTTGTAATTTTACCGAACTTTCCTCTTCAATTTCTTTCAATACAGAGCCATTTTTTCCGATGATATAACCCATTAAGTAATGTGGAATCAATAAGTTTACAGTGATAGTAGAATTGATTTGGTTATCATTTTCTTCTGCAGTGGAAGACAAATTTTCTTGAGATGATTGTTTAGAAGTAGAGGGACTAGGTAATTGATCATGATCAGGGCCTCCTAAGCCTTGTTGTTTGTGGTCATCTTGATCTTCTGGAACGTTTCCAATATCCTGTTTCTCCTCCTTCTCGTCATCCTCTTCCTCTTCCTGCTGCTGCTGTTGCTGTTGCTCATTTGCCGGAGTGGATTCAGGAGAGTTATTTTTTTTAGTTTTATGATCAATCAAATATTTACAAATAGAATAATAGGCCTTTGAAACGTTTTCACACGAACCTCTAACAAATAAGACTCTCTCTGGGACGTCTCTAAGATTAGCAGAAACATTGATCTTTGTAAAAGTATCTCTTTTAATATTGTTGATAGTTTCACCTTTAGGACCAACGATCACGGAGGCATCTTTTACTAAGCACAACATTCTTAAATACACATAATCGTTATTATATGCAACATTAGTATTATTAGTGGTGGTTGCTGGTGTGGTACTGGTGGTGGTATTATCTTTATGATTAATTGAAGTATCTAAATTACTTTCACTATTCAAATCAGATGTATCAATCTCTTCAGAGTCAATATTATCATCTTGTTGCGTTGAGGATGGTGCAGCAGACACAGAGGAGGAGGAGGAAGTGTCATCATTCAAAGCGACTCTTTTAATACCGACTTCAATCTTCTGTTCCCCAACCCCGTTCTCACTCTTTCTTTTCAAGCCACTGTTTAAAGATTGCTGTATTTGATTATCCTGGGGTTGGCTGTCAATGTTGTTTTCTTCTACCGTAGTCATGATCCAATCTGATTATCAAGAGAGACAAAGAATCAGTATGTACAAATTTCACTCGACTCTTTTTTTTATTTTTCTTCTTATCTGTATGTATGTGTATTTGGAATAACCTTTCCAAGTTATACCAGAAAGGGGACCGTTCAAGAGGAAGAGAGGAGGGATTTTTACTTGGAGAGAGAAAAAAAGATTCTGTAGTTAAAGAAACCTCATAATACTGACCATATGACAAATATATGTTTACTCTTGATTTGTGTTCTTGCAAGTTACGAACAAACTTTTTTCTTTCTCTTCTTTTTTTTTTTTTTTTCCCTGCTGTTTCCCCTGTCTGTGGGAGAGAGAGGAGGAGCCCACCACTTTCTTTCTTTTCTCTGTCTTCTTCTTTTTCTCTCTCTGTCTTCCTCCGATAGAAACGAACGACACGACCACAAGAGACTTTGGAGGACTCTAGGGCTTGGGTCGGGGGGGGGGGGGAGGGGCCAAACTTTGCACGCTTCTCGAGAATGTCGAAAGGAGAAAAATTCTTAATTTACGCATCCCTCCCCCCCAGAGATAAAAGAGACATATAATAAATGTATATATATAGAAAGAGAAACACAGAGAAAGAGAGAGAGAGAGTGTGTGTGTGTGTGTATGTGTATGTGTATGTGTATATTGTAAAAGCATGGAAAAAGACGATACTTAAGACGGTTTGTTGAAAGTAATTTTGCACTCTTGCTAAAGTTATTTCTTTTTTTTTTTTTTTTTTTTGTTTTCTTTTCTATGAATATAAAACTAAGAATATAGTAAGTATTATCTAGATTCTATACAGATAGATCATATATCTCTATATATATGGGTATCGTCTCTCTCTCTCTCTTTCTCTCTATCTTGTTTTTTTTTTTTTCTTTTTAGATCCAACGAGGAACGTCTAAACTTGTAAAAATCATAGTCACAATACTCATTATACCTTCACCTAGCACTAACCCTGAACTGAACACGATCAATTTGGTCTTTGCATCTAAATCACCTTTGTATCTTGTCAACCAGAAATGCGAAATTAATCCACCTAAAAATCTTGCTATTGTGAAGCTTGGTGAATTGTATATGCCAACACCGACTGCAACACCAGAGGGTATATACACTAACCATGGTGCCAATTTGTCATTATCTTTATAACAATTCTTAATTAATGATAAAAACGCAAAGACTGTCCCGAATACAATCGAACATTCTAGTGCTCTCTCAGGTAAAGAATTCCCTGTCACTAATCTGGCACAGTCTACCCACACTGCCGCTGTTGGAATACGAATGGTCTGGTTCGGTAAATTGTAGACTTTATTATAGATAATGTATACTATACTCGAAAGAATTATCGACCATATACCACCAATTAATTGCGCAATGAATTGTGCTCTTGGTGAAGCGTTTAATAAATGACCAGTCTTCAAATCTTGCATTAAATCACCCGCTTGTTGTGCACCTGCCTCCGCTATCCCACCAGCCACAATGTTTAATAAAACTGAACCTGAATGGTCCTTGGGCACAATAAAAGCAAATATTAACTGAGATAATTTACCAATTCCACTTACAGGATTTAAATCAGTCTCGCCAAGTGCACGAATACCCAATATTGATAGAAATAATGCCAAGATCAACGCTGTTATCATCGTGTAAACAGGGATTATGTCTATTCCAAATAGATATATGACAAATACAATACATGAAATGGCAGACAATATTAATCCGCTTATCACAGTAGTACAATGGACTAGATATTTAGAATCCACTTCATGTTCCAATTCTGCATTAGCCAATCTGATGGTCTCTGGACGTCTCGAACTAGTTGTTCTTCGCTTGATATTTATTGCTCGCTCTTCCTCCAAAAGCATGGATTCCATTGAATCATCCAATAAATTATTGAATAATTCAGATTTATTGTTTATAAACCAAAATTTTATCATAGATTTCACTGTAATCACAATAAATCCTACAACACTATCAACCACCATAATAGATAAGGAACACCATAGTATCCATCCTTGAACACCTTTGTCCCAGTCATGTACATCAGCATCTAGTGGAATCCATCCCATCGAACGTGCAAGTGGGGCTAGTATCCCCCATCCAAGTATTGCACCAGATAGCATATATGAAACTGTGGGGAGACCCATGATTATACCTTGTCCAATATATGCTGGAGATGGTTGGAAATTCCAAAGATACGTCTTAGATAAATAATTGCCAAAGATTGGTAATGAACTGATTAGTGGAATAAAATACGATACTATTGTATAAAACGATGCGATTAAAAAAGTCTTCGTCAAAATTGTGATGTTTTCTGTGTATGTCAAATCCTTCTCCTCCTCCTCCTCCTCCTCCTCCTCTTCTTCTTCTTCTTCCAAATCGTTCACAATTGCTGAATTTTCTGGTTCCCCTGATGAAACTGTTGGAGGTGTCATGGAACGTGAAGAGAATTCATTATGTTGACTAACTAATTCATTACAGCTAGGTTTCATTTTTAGTAGATCTGTCGTGCCATAATCTTTACAACGACATCTTTTCTTTAATTCTTCATTATCTATTCTAAGCACTTCAGCACATTCAGCTTGTAGACGTCTATTTCTCATTTCAATTAATTCATTCTTAGACACTTCTTGTACAATTTCAGATCCCGTAAGAACAGATATTAAGACAGCTGTAGCTGACCCACTTGGAAATGGTAATTTTTCTCTAACGATCACTTGTTTTCTTAAGGGCACAGCAAAGAAGATACCAAAAAATGCTAGTGATACACACCATATAATTAACTGTGTCAATGAAAATGATTCATTTGTGTCTCTTGTATATCCACTTTCTTGAGGAGTAATAAATTTCTCTATTGCAGGGATCACACCAACAAATCCAAATGTTAAAGGGCCTGTACCAATGGCCACGGCCATACTTTGTACATATACAGTCTCAACATCAGTGAAAACTTGATCATTTGGTCTTATCAATGGCCATACTTGTTTGAAAAAGGCTACAGCTAATAAAGCGGATGGCAACGACATCATGGACACCCAACCTGTTTGTAGTCCAAATTGGAAATTAGATACAAGGACAGCTGAGCCAATTAAGAGTCCTACAATAGTTGCTCTAAAAGTGACTTGATTAATACTTGGCTTGTCATTCCAATTAACAGGGTAGAAATATGTATCACTATCGGTTGTACTTGGTCTCATATAATGAGGCTTCAGTACTTCGTTTGCTTCTGGTTTGTTCATTCTTATTTTTTTTTAAAAAACTGTATATTTGATATGAAAGTAGAATATGAACCGGGAATATTAAAAGAGGAAATGACAGTAATGGACTCTTATTAAAACAACACCTGTTCAAATATTGATTATCAATATTAATTTGGATGTGTCAACGGTACTTGTATAATTTATGGATGTTAAGAATCACTCTACGATTCATGAAACATAAACACATATCTTGTTATATATGTAGTCATAAACTAGATCCTAATCGACTGTGTTCTTATCTGTGATTACTAATATTTCAAATTATGGAATATTTTTGACTCATCTCTTATTTGAACCCTTTTTTCTTTTTTTTATTTTTTTCTTTTGCTCACTTTTCTTTTTCCTTGTTTGCCGTATATTTTTTTGTTCACAGCTTCAATTAATTTAATACTTAAGTCAATGCAATGCAAACAACTTAGAAGGATGAATATCTCAAAGAAGAAAGAAAGGAGGTGCCAATTTAGATGTTAATAGTGGTGTCGATGTTATGTTACCTTGAATTCAAAAAACTTCAGCAAGAAGAGATTTCATTATCTTTTTAGTCGATATTAAAATGTAGACTCTTTGTAAACAATTGTTCGTGACTTGGATAACCTTAGACACAAATTATACGTAAAATCAACAAATATATTTCTTTTTTTTTAATACAAATACACACATACCAATATACATATATATATGCATATATACAGAATTATGTCATTAAATGTCATTATGCAAAAGCGGGAGAGGAAAAAAAAAGGTATAGTACAAAGACCAAATAAAATGAGTAATTAGGAACAGTTGTAGAATATCAGGGAATAAGGCAGGTAGGTCACATATCCAATATTCTGGTTTATATGTCTTTTTTTTTTTATTTTTCGCCTAATAGGATGTATCTAAGAATATCATCTAACGATAGGACACCAACTAGCCTGCCGTCATTGTCTACAACAAAGAATCTATGCACTCTTGCCTTTCTGATGGTATCCATAATAGTAGATAATTTATCGTGTTTAGTACATGTATAAACACCTTCAAAATCATCACTTCTTCTCATTAACGCCTCACCAACACTTAACGATAGGTCGTTATAGATTCCACCCTTGATTAATCCAAGGACATCCACCGCTTCATAAACATTGATTAAGACTCCATTTTCATCTACAATGGGGATAGAGGCAATACCATTTTGTGATAATAACTGGATTGCATCGATGACTGGAGTAGTCATGAAACAACTTTTAACATTTTCTTCAGTTATAATATTCAATTCACCAATACGTTTTTTCAAAAAATTAGTCTCTCTACAATTCAAAGCAACAAATTTTAATATTCTGTATTGTGTTAAGACACTGACCACAATTTCTCTATGTGTTTCTTCGTCTTGGTCAATTAATGGGATTCTTCTTGTTCTTGAACCCATCATCTTTATACATGCTTCAAAAAGTGGTCTAGATGGATGAATTGAGGCAGTATCTAATGGTTCAACACCAATAGCTCTTTCAATATCCTTTAATCCATTCAATTGTAATTTATCCACCAATTCATATTTATCTGGGTTAGAGAAATAATATTGGATGACATTAATGAAATCACTAGAAGTTAGAAGCCCTGCAAATTTTGAAGTCTCAGAATCCCATAGAGGTGCAGAAACAATGTTGTTTTGTAATAAAACATTCAAAGATTTCTTAACCAATAACGCGGTATCTAAGACAATTAGACGAAATGACACGGGAAGGACATCATAAGAAGTCTTCGAACTTAAAAACGATCGGATGGATTCAACGGCCAATTTTTGTTCAATATGCACCTTTTCAACAGAATCCTGATTTGAAGCCATTCTAATAAAGTAATAATCCTATATTTATAAATAATGTATAAATTCTCTATTCTGGGTTTTTTACTAAATAGCACAGAAGTAAACAGGGGGAAAAAAATAATGTATCATGAAATAAATATGTCAATTTGCAATAAGATTAATCGTTAATTGATTACAACGACCAATATACCAATATTTCAAAGTTTGTTTTTAATAAGAATGTCAACTAGAGAAATACCCTTGTATTTTCTTTCTTTTGGAAAAGACTCAGCTGTTCTTCTTTTTTTTTTTTTACATTAAAAAATTTTTCCATTTTTGGATAATATGAGGGTAATCGTATATGTTGAAACCGCTCATTAACTTAAGCAGAGAGATTTGATATTAGGATATTCAGTAGTGTTGAATGGATAATTCTCTCATATTATATCGATAATAAAAGAAATATATACAGTATTGTCAGTATATATAAATGCTAAAAATTGTTATTTTTTCTAATTTCTCTCCCGTTGATATATAAAATCGATATACTCACCTAATCAAGTAAGAATGGGTTTTAGATCTACCAGAAGAGTCACTACTTCTATCTAATCCCCCATCTGTGCCTGAATCAGGTACCCGTGTTGCACTTGCACTTGTGATGGATGATCTGAGTAAATTAATATCATCCACAGCCAAACTACCCTTGTTATTTCTGCCGATCCTTTTTCTTGGCTCAAAGATTTTAAAAAATTTCAGATTTTCATCACCACCAATAGTTGCTAGTGTGGTCCCATCTGGAGATAATTGTGCACATGATATCCTTGTATCATGTGCTTTCACAATCTCACCAATTTTAAACTTAGTATCATAATTATACACTATAATGGCATTATCTGGAGAACCTCCAGTAGCCACAATCTCACGATTCATTGTTCCATGGTTATTGTTATAACTTTGACCCCAGTGTAATGAACTTACCTGTGAACCTGTATTAATTGAGCCTAACTTAGAACCCACCATAGTATTCCAAAAATGGATATGTTGGTCATTTTGACCACCACCAGTAGCTAATACATTAGGCATGTATGGACACCAACTCATGGCTTTTACTGCTGCCATGTGAGATCTTTTTACCCATAATTCTTGAGATGTTCTGGTATCCCAGATTCTTACTGTATTATCATTACCACCAGATGCTAATTGTAGCCCATCACCCTTATATGACAAACCACAAACTTCTCCCTCGTGCTCATCCCATGTGGCGACAATATGGTTTTTGATTCTAACATCATTTATTTGAATCTCACCAGTACGAGATCCAGTTGCAATTAGTGCATCTAGCCATGATTGTGAACCGATTCTAACACCTAGATTAGATCTCATTGTTCTAATTAGTTTCATGCTATCAGTATCCCAAATCTCAGTATTACCATCATCCTTCCCAACGGATATATGAATAGCATCATCTGACCATATAACACTTGCTACTTTTATTGTCTTATAATCTACTAGTAAATCAACCTTACTTGTATTAGCATCCCATATATAAACAGCTGTATCCAACGCTAAAGCTAATACATTTTTACTTGACCATGACATTAGGTTTAAATAAAAATCATCACGAAACCCAGGAGCATCCAAAATTCTCTCTGGACTCGTGTCAATCTTTCTTAATTTGATTAGTTCACAAGGTATATTATCTGGTTGAGAGAAATTATATGCAGTTCTTTTTTTCATTGAATAACTCTGTCTGTCAAATGATGCAACAGGTGGTGGAGGTAAATATTCTAAAATTCTTTGTTTTACCTTTAATCCACAAGCTTGTGCAACATTTTCCTTGAAGACAACTTTAGTTTGTGCTCTAAGATGTTCAGTTGGTGATGCAGTTGGTGGAGGTAATTCTTCATGTAATGATGGAGGATCTATTTTAGTTTGAGAATTGGTTTGGTAAAGTGGGATAAATCTGTCTGTTCTGACAGGGGAAATATCTTCAATTTCGTGATTATGACTAGCTGTAATAGCCGTGCAATTACTAGTATTATTAGGGTGAGAAAAACTTGAAGTTCTCTTTAAGGTTAATGATGGGATGAATACCTTTGATTCATCTTTAAAAAATGAAGAATTTCTTTTCAATAATTGGGGGACAGTACCTCCATTAAGGTTCAATTTAGGTCTTTCGAATATGGATTTCTTTGGAGAGGAATTATTGGAATTTGAAGGTGAAATATTTGAGTTATATAGTTTCCCCAGTAAGTTCTTCTGAGTTAAATTTAAAGATTTTGACCTTGGTAGAGATATGGTCTGTTTGCTGACTCTAGACTTGTTTATCTTTTTCCAGTCAATATTATGGTTTCTATCCATATCATGATTTAAACTAGCCAATATATTCAATTTTGTAGGGGATGTTATAGAGAGAACCGATCTTTGTGCATTATTGTTACTGCAATTACTGCTATTTAGTCTTTTAGGCTCATTATTCTTGGAAATAATCTTACTTAAAGTTGTTCTTTCATTAAGCTCAAACATAATAAAAAAAAAAGTTCCCTATTGTAACTGTTAGCAATTGGTTGAGTTTATGGAGGAGCACTGTGGTTAGTGAATGGTGGATTACCAGCTAATTGTTCTTGTACTACCATTTGTTAATACTATTTTTTGTAATATTGCAATTATTACTTTGATTTTTTTATGAAGTTTTTTTTTGATTTGTTCAATTTTTGCCTATATTGACATATTACTGTTTTAGGAAAAGCAGATAAATTATATTTTAAAGTGTATTAAAAAGATTTAAATGTATATGTATTGCAAATAGTGTATATGAGTATATATGTGTTTATGTATTCACGTATTCAGAACACAGATGTATTTATATCTCTAAAACTGTACAGTAACTAAAACTTCTATAATATGCCACATGCCATTTAAAAAATAAGAATCTTAGAATATTCTTCTATTATTCAAATTTAATAATGCTTTTTTACGTTGTAAAAATGTCAAAAATTCAGTGTCATCATCCAATTTTTTATCATTGTCTGTGTTGCAAGATCGATCTTGTTTCCATGTTAAATAATCTTTTAGTGTAGATGACTCTTTGATAATATTAATGTATAAGTCTTTACTAATGGATGCTACATTATCCAGGTCTAGGATAACCTCAGAATCGACAGTTTCCAACTTAGAATTTTCTTGTGTGTCAATAAGTGATTTGAAAATAGGATGTATCAACTTGAATAATTTATTCAATTCGATCGTATATGGTGTGAACCTATCTAAAATTTGTATATTTATTGCTTTTCTAGAAGGAACAATCTTATCCCTTTCTAATAGTTGAAATATTTGTTTTATAATTTCCTTAGATCTAATGAATAAATGAACAATCTTAGATTTATTACCTTTACGACTAGCATCTGACAGTTCTTTTAGTTCATTCTCTAATGAAATCACCTGCAAAATAACCGGGTGTCCTAATGAGAGAGTGGTAACAGGCGTGGGTATTTTTACATGTTTAATTTCTAACCTTATGTTATCTTTAATAAGTTTGGCAGGAGAAACCAGTAACCCTTCAGGGTAAGCAACACTCTCCATTAAATTATCAGTAAACTCTAAAAGCGGGGTAAGCAAAAGATCAACATATATTCCAAATATTCGATCAATGAAAAATTTCCCATTCTCATCAGTCTTTTGTATAAGCTTTTTTTTATCGTACGATATGGGTAATTGTTTTAATACATAATCACTTTCTGAATGGATCATTTTATTTCCAGCCTTTTTCAGACTTTTGTTACAAGTTAGAGTTATGTAGTATATATAAGGACAGGACAGGACAGTGAATCATAATGTTGAGTCGTTATCTTGTCAAGCTGCCCAATATTCTGGTTGATCTTCTCTTAAATATAAAAAAAATGATAGAAAAAAATAAAACAGGAAGCACTTCGAGAGAGAAGGAAAAAAAAAAAAGCTGAAAAGTTTCAATACTCGGTATAATAAAACATAAAAATGAGTCATTTGAAAGATAGTAAATGTGTCACTTAAGATAATCTACAGAAGTCGTGTATATGATTTGTGTAGAGTAATATAATGTAGACTTTCATTGAGAGTTGTTAGGTAGTATTTTGAATAGTAGCAGTTTGTCAATTAATACATTCAACTTAGTACTGAAACACACAACATAAGAATAAAAGTTATCTTCATATAAGATGTCCTAATAATACTTCAGATATTGTAGGTTGTTTCTCTTTTTAAACAAAAAAAAAAGTACATAGAAACTAAGAATAGTATTTCATGGGGTAACAATATTATGAACTCTTTATATCATGCTATTTATTTTTCCTTTCCATTGAAAAGTTGAAATTCCATTAATGCTGTTCGAATCAAATAGAAAGATTTTCAAATGTAGTCTGTGATAAATATATACACTCTCAGTTTTCAATTTAAGGAGACCTCGTGTCAAGTGGTTTCCAAGACATTGAGAGCTTTGAATCAAGATATAAGATTATTGGTCTTCCTTGGGTAATAAAAAGTATGTCCTGTTGGAGGAAAAATAACAAAGATCAAACTCTATTCTATCTAAGTCACAATGTCTTCACAATCTTCACTAAAAGTTGTTGTGATGTAACCTGAACTCTTTTATCGTTCATGAAAAAAATAAATATAAAAATTAAACAAGCAAACATATAGTAAACACTTTTCATGGAAGAGAAGTTTATTACTTTACTGGTACTATAAAGTACTATATAAAGGACTTACTCTGTGTAGTACGTTGAACAAGATTCTAAGAAAAAATATTGAAGTCTACAAATATGATAAAGCCTCATTACTAAAAATAGAGCTTGTATGCACTTCGAATCCATAAAATATATAAAGAAGGTAAATCCAGAGTAACAATAGAAATAAGAAGTTAGGAATTATAAGTATAACAATTAATATGATTATAGTATATAAGAATACAAAAATATTGAAGAAAAATAATATATAGAATAATATAATAATTTTATTATGTCCACAGAACGTACACAATCTAACATTTCTCCAGCTACTATGCAATCAAGTATTGAATGTACTTGTTCTTTATAGCAACAAGTTATGAGCCCTGTAGTGTTTGGAGGTAATACTATTCCCACTGCGTTGGTTGGGGCAAACGACACTAATACTTAGATTCAGATGATTATTACTTTTTTTTCCACTACGAATATGGGATGAAGGGAATGTTTACTTACTAGCGATATCATTGAATTAAGGTCTGGTACTAATTCATCTGTTAATGAAATATCATATATCAAAAGTGTGTTAGACCTAGGAATTTATTTGTGAGTTATTCATTCGGTTAATGAAGAGATTAACAAGTTAATTGAATCTTTGTATGATAATGATCAATCCCTTAATGCAAGAGATGTACTAAATTATCTCAAGGATAAATTTGCTGACATGAAGGTTAGGGGTAATGTTGAATTTATTGGTCAATTCAACAAAATGCAAAATATGAATATTGATGAACTAGTTGAATGGGTTCAAAAATGCACCTCATCTATGTTGAAGTTTTCTTAACAAAATGAGTTTGATGATGTTACAACCACTCCAAAAGATAAACTGGCTGTTTTGTTAATGTTAATGTTCCATTCTGACAAAATTCAATATTGCATGAGTTTTATTGGAAAACATAATTCAGTTCGTTTAAAAGAAGTTGTTGATTTAATTAAAGATGGTTCTGAAAGTTCCACTGAGATTGTTCTAACTGCTCAAAGAAAAACGAAACCAAAGAAAAAGTTACAAGGTCCCAAATGTTATTTTTGCGGAGAATGCCATCCTATTCATAATTGCAAGAAATTGAAAGACCCTCACCCCGATGCTTCAATATTTAATAAAAAGGAAAAATCCACATCATTAAATAATAATAATTCATTACTTGGATTATGTGCTACTATGTATAACAATGTAGCCAAAAATAAGCGGGTATTTGACAGTGGTAGTCCAATTCATATATGTAATGATATCACTAAATTTAGTAACTTCCAACATTCTGATGAAGATGAAATAACAGGTCTGGTTGGTAAAGTTACAATAAAAGGCTATGGTACTGTGATGGTTGGAAATTTATTATTACATAATGTAGCTTATATTCCAAATGTACCTTTTAATTTAATCTCTATTTCCGCCGCTACATCTTTTAGTGGAGCAAATTTTATTTTTGATGAAAAATTATTAGTAAAAAGGTCTGATGTGGATGTTCCCTTTACCATTGCGATCAAAGAAGGTGGTATATATGTATACTCACCCAACACACCCGATGTAGCATTATGTGCTAACTCTTCTAATACAAGTTCACTACTTCCTAAACCAGTACTCAAGCCAGATATGGCCATTCTAATGCATGCTAGATTAGGTCACCCGGGTAATAAAGCTTATAATCAATTAGCAGCTAAAGTGGGTTTACCTAAGCTTAATATGTCTTCATATACATTATGTCCAACTTGTACACTAAGCAAAGCTACGTTGCGTAAGGGGAATGTTTCCTCGCATGAATATACGGCTCCACTACAACTTATTCAGGTAGATCTGTGTGGTCCTTTTAATTATAACTCTAACAACAAGTATTTTTTAACAATTCGAGATGCTTACTAGAGGTATTACGAAATCATTCATCTGTCCTCTAAAGGAGATGCAGCACAAAAAATTATAGACTGGATAACTCTGAAAGAGAATTTCTTTTCTAGTAGAGGAGGTTATAAAGTGGGCGCTATCCGGTCTGATAATGGTAAAGAATTTATGTCAAACCAGTTTCATGGATATTTGAATACGAAAGGTATTGAACATCAACTTACAATTCCTTATCAAAGCTTTCAAAATGGGGTTGTTGAAAGAGCTCACCGCTCAATTGAAGAAAAAAACAAGAGCTTTGCTAATAAGCGGTAATGTTCCTCTTTCTTTATGGAATGAAGCTGCATCATGTGCTGTTTATTTGATAAATCGTACACCAACTTCGAGTGGTTTTATTCCTTTAAGCAGATAGTTAAATATAAAAGAATCTGACTTCAAATTAGATCATCTCAAAGTTTTTGGTTGCTTGGCTTACATGACATTTCCTACACAATTAAGAGATGGTAAAATGTCTCCCGCAGGCAATGAGGGGGTAATGGTTGGTTATGATATGTCTCGCAAAGCATATCGAATTTTTCAAATTTCTACTGGCAAAGTTGTTTCCAGTAACCAAGTAATTTTTGACGAAAATGTCTTTCCTTTGGCTGAAATAAAAGATACTCCAGCTAAAACATATTTTTCAACAAGTAGTGTATCCGAAGTCTTGACATCTTCATATCCTCCTACATCAGATTCTTCATTAAGTGAGTCTCCTATGACACCTATACACGATACTTCTTCCACCACACAACTGTCAAACGAGTCAACATCATCTGAATTTTCTTCTAATGATGAATTTTCAACCTCATCTACTTCTCTATTACCTAATAATGATAATGATCCGTCTTTTTCCCTTGATACTAGTCCAAGCATAGAATCCCATGACGTCAATCTTACATCCACTGATTCTATCGGTTCCAATTTTACACCTCCATCTTCACCCACTGCTAGTGCAGATCCTGCTACTAATAACCATCTATCATCATCCTCTGAGGTTCTATCTGAATCCACCTCATCTCATAACGATATGTCGGCTTTATCACATACACACAATTCTGATACTTCTTCTTCACTACATATGGATGACATTATTGCTCATTTAACCAAGGAAATTTATAGAAGAAATAAGACTATTGAATGGTTAAAGACTGCTGCACCTACCACTAAACAAGGCTCTCATAGACTTTATGAAGATATAAGAGAGCAATCTCTCAAAGATGCAGGCGCAACTAAAATTGTGAAAAAACGATGTGCTCAGTTTAATGTTTTTTCAAACTCCCTTTCTTTACCTACCAAAGTGAGTACATCTCATGATCAGGACATTGATAAAATCCTTGACTCCGATACCAATTGCATAATACCTATTGATTCATTTCAGGCTAATAATATTCGAACTGCAGTTGAACATTCAGCTTGGAGTGACGTTGGTTCAGCTGTCGGTCAACAATCTCTTCTGGTTCCCTCTTTTACGCTTGCCTCATTGCAAATGAGACTTATCATATTTGGAGGATTATTCTATTATATTTGTAGGCTTTAACATTTTTTCTTAGAATCTTATTCAACATACCCCCTACTTCATAACCATTATTAAATCTTTTAAATAGTTAAATTTGTCCTTTGATAGAGGTTTAGTTATAATATGTGCTAACTATTCATGAGTTGGTAAATAGCTTAAATTTATCAATCCTTTTTCCACAGAGTCTCTTATTTTGTGGTAGTGTAATGGCGTATATTTAGTACGAGGATGAAAAACTGGATGTTTGGCCAGTTGTATAGCAGGCAGATTATCTACCAACAGTTTGGCTTTATCATAAGGCAATTTCATAAACTAAAACATATTACCTAACCATTCTATTTCTCTTATGGCAGCACTAGAAGAAATATATTCTAATTCGGTTGATGATAAGTAAATAGTAAACTTTATTTTCCTCGAACTCGAGGCTACTGTACCACCAGCAATTTGTTTGGTATAGTAGAAAGGAAGATAACAAATATTCACAAATTTTATATATCAATAACATGTATACTTTCCAACATTATGGAAACTATTATCGAGTTTGGAACTTAGAACTCTACAAAAGTTTGCTTCGACTCATAATTTATTTCTACCCCTAATTTATCGATATATAAAAAATCAACATTTGTTTTTTTTTTCATTATCGTCTTTGTCACAGTAGACTCAATCTAACTTAAAAGCACATGGTATTTGTTTAAATTATGATAACAGAACCTTGAAAGGTCACACTTTGTCTAATGATACTTCTGTAACAATACTCTCCATTCATCTTTTTTTTCTGAAATGTTGTGAATATCATTGAAATGTTTGAAAATCCCTTTGCATATCTAACTAAAAATGAAGTTTAGCTTCTTTTTAACGTCAAAGATATAGTCATTAAAAAAAAGATATACCATATTAATATTAATATGCAAATACATAATTTCTTAAAACACTTTTTTGTCTCTGATGAACTCTTATCTTTTTAAATGCACAAAGGAAAATATGGGAATTTTACAACCTGGAGTAAGTTGCATTTGCTAAAACATAAAATAAAGAAGGAGCAGCTAAGCACTTTTCTCGATTTCAAAAAAAGATATTTTAAATAATATGTCTAGGGTTATCCAGAACATATATTATTCATTGGAGGCAAAGTTCATGCACGATATTTTTCTAGTACTTTTACTGAATGCATCATCGTTATCTTTTAAAGTACACTTATTTCTGGTTTGTGATTAAAGAAAACACTTGTTCAACCCCAGTTTATAATATTCGGGAATATGACTCCAAGTAAGATGTTGTGTATAATTTTTGGTCTGCGGCTGCGAGAGGATCTGTCTTTTTTAAGGTTAGCAGTAATCGAAAAATTAAAAAAATTATGATATATATATATACATATATAAAGCAGAAAAAGTGGAAGGAGACAAACGTAGAAAATTAGATATTTTTTTGTTGTATTTTCTGTTTTACCGTTATTGTTGAAGAAGCACACATTTTAACATATCAGGGACTAACGTAATTAAATAAGTATTGTGACTTCTTCAGTATAATTAGTAATTTTATAATTCTGATACATTCATAATAAGTTATTTGATTAGTTGATTTAGTCTCCATAGACAACATATGTGCTCTTAGTACTTTGTAATTCTGACATATATAAGGGGCATGTTATCCTATGTATATTAAAGTAACTTTGTATACTGATCCATTGTATCTATATTATATACTTCGTTATGTAAGAGAAAGAACAACACATAAGTATAATGTCTGATAACGTGACAACTGTTAGTAGTAATTCTAACTCTAACTACATTCGTAGCATGTATCAATAGTTATTAAAAAGCTGTTTAGTTCTGTCGTCCTAAACAAACCTATTTACTTTTATTTAAAACTTTCTTTAAACTTCTTTTACCAAGAAAACCCAGAAAGCGTTGTACAATTCTGACAGATATGATAAGGAAGTATATAGATCTCTTCCCCTGGTCTACTAAACTACGTTTTGTGTTCAATTTATGTCGATATAAGTTAGAGACTTTACTACTTTACAATTTTATTTTTTTAAAGTCTTATTTCATTTGGTTATAATATCAACCACTGCTTTGTTGCAAAGTTTGGTATCATGTTTAGGCCAGGAAAATAAATAATAGACATTGTTTCAGAAGATTATGTTTGGATAACGATGATGGTACAAGACCAACTTTTTTATCGTCTGATAAATTAATACTTAAGCAATACAACATTTCAAGACCAATTGTATTGCCAACCTGGCCTTATTACCTAGCTGGTTTGGGATTAGCAGAGTTAACAGCCTTCTTGTTTCTGCAATCAAAGAACCAGTGAGGATTAGAATGACAGGTATTGCAATTGAATCTTGAAGAAATACTTGAATTATCTCTTTTTGAGATTTTTTTTAAAGTTTAATATTTAAATTTTTTTTTGTTCTTGATTGTAGTGTCACGTTTAATTGTAGAAGTATTCTCTGCGCTAATTGAGGACAATGTAATCTTCATGTTTGAAAAGTCACTCATCCGTTTATCAAAGATCACTTTAAACTTTGTGGTAAAGGTGTTGACTTTATGGGCACTATTTAAATGCATAGTGAGTGGGTTATGCATAACCATGCTGCTAGAGTCAACACATTGGTGTTCCAATTATGAATTGAATTTGTAATTTAGCAAACAGAAGTGATGCTACTAGCACCAGTAACGTTCATTAAAACCTCTTTTACTCAAAAAATTGTTTACCAAGTGAAGTTGATTCTTTCAACGCAGCAGTTATCTGACCAGTCGCGTTGCTAATAATAACAGAAAGTAAAACATTTGATGTTTGGGTGGATAAGTTCTACAAAAAGGTTAAGTTTAGAATGGCCACGTTAGACTTCTCCACAGGAGACACTATTGGGTTCGACTTTTCAGTTGCAAGAGTACCAGCTTGAACAGTAGTATCTTCTTTTTCAGAAGGAATTTCAACAGCACTCTGATCAGATTCGAATAATATATATAATATATATATATAGGAATTTATTTAATTAATATGGAAAATTCACCATAGGAAAGGTAGATTATTTGCTAAGTAATTGAATTCCAAAGATGGTAAGATTTTGGATGGGGTCACGATTCCGTTGGAAGTTCGACTGACTTCGACTAATTCATTCATGTCAGATGGATTTGGGGTAGATATGATTAAATTAAAATGGAGTAACTTAGGGAAATGTAAACGAACTTCTAATAAAAGTAGATTAAATGATTGTATTCTTATAGATTCAGCACCTAAACAAAGTTTTCTGTATGTAAAGGACCCTCTCTTGTGATATACTAAAATATAGAAATTGATTATATAGAAACACAAAGATAATATATAAATATCGAGTCTACCTACTAGATCAATTATTTAATTCCGACGGATTTTCTGTATATCATATATAATTGTGGTAGAATATATAACAAGGCGTTACATTTAATAAGATAATTAGGCAACCCAGAAGTTAAGAGAGTTGATAAATGACTTATTCTTTTTATGGTTTACTACAGTTGATTCGAACACAATAATAAAAGCAATATGGGTAAACGCTTTTCAAATGAAGCATTAACTAGAGTGTGAACTTTTTAAAAAATTATGTAATACTAGTTAACTAAAAATTTTTAACTCCCATAAAATGAATACAGTTTTTTTTTGTTGATAAGAGAGCATTTTTCCAGTGCTCTTTAGAATTAACTTTAATGAAATTATGCATTTTCTACTTTTTTTTAAGAAATTTTATCCTATCTATTGATTGAAAATCAATGCCTATATTTTTTATTTGGATAACCCATTCTTTTTCTGAGGTAAGTAAATCAGGATATGTTACAATAACATCAAAGTAGTATACTTTCTATAAAAAAATGAAATATCTTGGAGAGAAATATCAAAAAGTGATAATGTTACTCTTAATATTGTAAAAGATACCGGTATTAATAGAAATCTTTAAAGTGAAATATAACATTTTTTATTTTCTATAAAGAAGTGCATCTTAGAAACATAACCAAAATTCCTATTAAAATTCATACTCATAGTCACTCTATTATTTTTGACTAGGGCATAAACGAAATAAGAAAATAAATCCTTAGTTAAATTAGGATTTTAAAAATATATAAATTTTGGAAATATCTGACTAATTTATATTAGTAATTTGGGTGGTAATTGGAGATGAATCAATAGACATTATCAATCATAATACTTATAAAACTAGTAGAATAATTTCATCAGTAAGTATGTACTAATAAATATGCCAGCTTATTATAATCGCTAGTATCAGTAACATCTTTGGTACATCTTCTTATGAATAATAGTAATTACTTCTTGTTTAAAAAGGAAGAACTTCATCAAAAAATATTCCCTACAGGTAAATAAGTATTAAATTCCTGAATTTCTACAATTACAAATGGATGAAACTGAGAGTTCGAGAATAAGATATGATGGATCAGTAAGATTTTAACCAATAAACATGAATCTTACAGCAAAGATATCTCCACAGTAGAATTATTACCAATAAGATGTTTTACCCTTGATACTCAAATAGGATATCCAAGTTTCCTAATAGATATACTAACAGGTATCCCTAAAATACATATAGTGATGAATTATAACAAATGATAATGTTTTGATACTCATGTCCAAACATACATAAGGAACATGAAGTACTCTATCATGAATAATATTTTCCTCACTACTTTCCACTCGCTATTATTGTAAGACTACATTATTACTTTTATATACCCTATATAAAAGGAGGAAGAACTTTACTTCTATTTCATATAATAATAACTTTAAAAATATAAAACATATATTGAGAATGTTTAATACAAATTCATCATCCAAAGGTGCTCATTCTCAACAAATATACCTTACATTGTCAGTTACTGAACATAATTGTTGAGTTTGTATTTACTTATTTCTTTTTCATGTTTTGTTGTTGAAATTGTATTTTTCAAATTGGTCATTAGCAAAAAATTTTACAAAAATGGAAAACATCGTTGTATCAACAGAAAGAGTTTATGGAATAAACAACATTGCTAACTTTTCTCTAAACAACTTTATTTAAGAAAAACACTCTTTGTACTAACTATCCTATAGACAGCAACAATAAAAAGAGAGAAATTGTTGAATATATTTATCTCTTAAACGGTAAAAAAGTTGGAAATATTGGACGAAATCAATAAGAATCATTTGAATTATTCTTATAGATAAACCCATAGATATTATCTTAAAATGGTTAACACCAATAAAAAACGGTGCTAGATTTTTCCAATTTGGGAAATAATATTCTGGCAAACTATTAATTATGCTGAAACTCTCTCCCAACAACAAAAGAATGTTTTTTTTTCTTAAAATTTTTTTATCTCTTAAAAAATTCTTTTATATAAAAAAGAAAAAAAGATAAGATTATGCATATAAAGATTTGTAGTGTGTATAGTTGTCGTTCTAAAAAAACTAAAAGAAGTCTTACCACTAAATCTACTATTATACTATCATCTATTGAATTAACAGATCTACTATATCATTATGTCCAATCCCACAATTGATATAAATACTCTATCCATTTCCTCTCGATTAGAAAAAATTGACAATCATTACAAAATACAATTAACTAAATTATCAATTTTTGATTTATAGATAGGGGACTATCACATTAGCATCCAACAATTGTACTTGTGTCTAATTTATAATGGTATATAGTATGTTATGTAGGAAAAATAGAATAAGCAATAATGACTTTAATCCCTTATATAAATTTATTATAGCCCTGACTTTCTATTCGGTAGTGTTATTATTTTGTTAATTTCTCAATCCAAAACACAATAAGTAAGTGTTGTACGTATTTCCTAATCAGGAAATTATATTGTTTATTTTTATTTTGTTTTTCTCAATTAACAGCCGACTTCTAAGGACAAATCATTTCTAGTTGTGACTATGGTTCGCAGTCCGATAATCCGATCCAATGAAATTATTTGAAAAAATTAAAATGCATGACGCTCGGTGTTTTCCATAGTGAAAGTTTAACAATAAAAATAATTATAATTTTTATTGGTTCATCAAATAGTTACTAACTGATTATTGTCTTTATCTAGTTCTCAAGTGAGTTCAAAATTTAGTATATAAGGAGAACATATTTTAGATTCAAGTCCTCTTCTCACTTGGAACTTTTCTCTTCCATTCTTATATTAATTTTGTATATATATTTATATTTATATTTATATTTTATATATTATTATTTATTTATATATTTATTTAATAAAATAACCAAGTACACTTTCAGTCTATTATCTGGTCTTTAAATAGTTTAAACAAGTGTGCTAAATATTATTGTAAGTTGGTAGTCGATTACAACAACGCAGTTAGGAATGAAGCGGTGGCTCAATGGTAGAGCTTTCGACTCCAGTTAAGTTCTGGGTTTTCCAGGGGTTGCAATCGAAGGGTTGCAGGTTCAATTCCTGTCCGTTTCATTTAATTTTTTGCTTTTATATTATTCTGATATCACTGGGGACGATCCTTGCAAAATATGGGTGAAATATACGAAGAAGTAATACGAAACATATATTTACTCTTCTGGAATATGAAATATGATAAATAATTTTTCTGTCTATTCTCTATATATGATATATAAACTATATTGTATATAAGAAGCAATGAGGATAAATAGATGTACAGATAGATAAATAGTTTACAAATATGAAAAACAAGAACGTCATAGTCGACTAAAGAGTTTGCAAGATCGTCCACTATAATACCAGGACACTATATATCAAAGTGTGTTGACATCGACTTTCTTGTTTTTCATATTTATAAAGGTCACAGCTTCAACAACTGATTAAAACGATGTAATGAAGTTTACCGCTATTTAATCTTGTTATATTCTATTTTTTTTTTTTTAAATGGAGTCTTCCTTTCCATCGACGATTAAAAAGAAAAAGCCCTTTGGTACATGGAGACGTTTCTTTATATATATACTAGTTCACTGATATGAAGATGATTACATATATATAATACTGTAGTGACACACCTATCTATTTATGCAGTGTTATTTCTATATACATGTCAAATATATCTTGTGTTTTTACATATCAAAGCTCCTTTTGAAGAATAACCTATAGAGAAATAAAAACAAATAAATGATATGTAACAATATCATTTGCTCTTATGGTTCCCTAATCACTTCATTCTACGTTCTGACAGTCAGTCTGTACAAACTTTTCATATTAAACATTATTCCTTTTAACAATAATAGGGAATCACCTATTCGATCATAACTTGAAACTGTACTATCTAGACACCCAAATATTTTACTCACGAAGGTTGCAGCTCTTCTTTATTCTTTATAAGCAAATATTTGATCAAATAATCTAGCACAGTGAACGGAAGCCCCGAATTTAGCACAAAGTAGGAAAATACCACTAAATTTTCTATGCAATGAATAAGTTTCTTCCGGTGGTGGGCATAATCTTTCATTAACCATTAATCCTATATTTTCCCTGATTCTATCCGAGACAGTTTGATTTTGGAAGTCAAACATTGTGTCTACATTACCCCCTGTAAAGGGTTCTCCTAATGTCATAACACTATCGACATGTGCTTCTATCATAGCAGAGGATTCCAAACCTGTCAAATAACCTAATTCTTCTGAAATTTTCTCTACTGCCTTTCTATCACCCTTTGTGGCATAAGTCAATAATTTTCTATATTTAATGATAAATTCATCAGGGAATGGTCTTGAAGCACCAAAATCTAACAATTCAATTCTCTGAGTCTTTTCATTGTATAAGAAGTTAGCCCAATTTGGATCTGTTTGCATATATTTGAATTGTGCAATCTCTGTCAAACACAACCTCATTATATTCTCTGCAATAAAATTTTTAATTGTTTGTGTATTTAATCTTGGTGGTAATTTCATAATTTCATGGCCTTCCATCTTCGTCATTGTTAAGATATTTGATGTGGTTAAATCTTCAAATACATGAGGTACAGAAAATACTTCATCATCCTTTAACAGTGCTTCAAATTTTTGCAAGGCCTTAGCCTCACGGATATAGTCACACTCCCATTTCAATTCTTTTCTAGCATTTGCGACAGTTTTATCTAAAAACAATCCTTTAGGTAACAAACGTGATGCAGTTAATAACATAAGCAAGTTACTTAAATCAGAATCAATCGATTTTTTGACACCTGGATATTGAATCTTCACTACAACTTTTTCTCCAGATTTAAGTGTTGCTGTATGTACTTGACCTATACTCGCTGCTGCGATAGGTATTTTGTCAAATGATTCAAATTTACTTTCCCAATCCTCACCTAACTCTGTTCTTAAAACCCTTAATAATTGTCTCTGAGGCATATAGTGGGCACTATTTTGAACTTTAGATAAAATACTATATAGTTCTGCTGGTAAAACTTTTTCATCTTGAAATGACATTAATTGACCAATTTTCAATGCGGCACCTCTCATTTGAGAAAATTTCTTAGTTATCCTTTCAATATTTGAATCCGATAAAATTAAAGATTTCCACGTGGGTGAATTTCCCTTAGCTACTTCAGTCAAACCTTGTGCAGCAACATTCATACTTACACCTGCAGCTAAACTTCCATAATGCAGTAATCTCGAAATTCTAGATGATGGAACTTTTGAACTCTGTAAATCTCTTTTAGATTCACTTTCCTCGTCTTTTTCTTCCATATTATTATTATTATTATTATTATTAGTCTCCTTAACATCAGATATCTCAGAAGAATCATTTTTTCTCACTCTTGTTGTGGAGTAATGCCTCGCATTATTAATTTGGTTTATTTTCTTTTGTTTGGAGTTTGATGGTGATGAACTAGATCTTATTTTATCAGAAAGAGCCCTTGCTCTGTTCCATTCAGGATCGTCATACCATTGACAATCTGATAATAAATTTTTCAGAATTGGAGATGAATCAAACCACACTTTAAAGGAATCTCTTGCATGAGAGGAAGATTTGTAAAGAACATTTTTAGATGCCACAGATGATGCCCAAAGGTAATATGCAGCTCTATATCTTGTCATTTTTTTTGACAATAAAGGAAGGGAAATTCTTAATAAAAGACAAATAAACCACCAACTATGACTACTTTATAAAAGCAAACAAACAACGGATGAATACGATTTTAAAAGACTTTTGTAACCCTCTAAATTTCTAGTTGCAACGTTCTATTCAGACTAATATCTTATGGATAAATATAATACTCTAAACGATAGTTTGTCTGCTTATCTTCTCTGCCAAAACCAAAATAACGTCCTAAAATTTCAAATAATAAAATCCCCCCGCCTTCTTTCAAACAGCCTTTTAGCTGCTTTTGTAAAGATTGGAAAAGAAAAAGAACATAAAAATGAAGTTAAATCGAATTTTTCTGTGTGAAACACTCGGGGATAAAAGAAAAAGATATGGGTGTCATCACCACTGCTAGTGTTGATTACTAGTGTGAGATGATTCGAAACATCTTCAGATCATTAATTAGTTTAACATAAATAAAAATTTAGATCTCTATAATATTAATCAGCTAATAGAAAAGAAAGATTTTACTATCTCTTTTTCAGTCAAGATTACCTGATGGCTACCAAATATCAATCATCTTATATTTTATTCCCACTACGTTTGTCGGTAGACAAACCCTATGACATATAGGGAAGAGGTCAAGAACATTCTACTCGAATCCAACTCTGTCAAGTTGATTACAAACAACTATGAATTGAGATCTTGGTACACTTCAAAACACTTCTTATAGTACTTCCTAATGCTAGTTAAACCGGGTTTACCCCAATATACATGAATATACATCTGTAAATAGATTCTGTCTAGTGTTCATATTTGTGTAAGAATGTAAGGATTTCATTCAACAACTTAAAAGTTATTGATAGCAAGAAGAAAACAAAGAATATTAAATAATTGATGTTTATCATTTTTTTTTTGGATAGACATTATACTGCTGATTAAAAGCCAATATTGTTCGATTGACAGCTGATGAACCTAGATAAAAGTAACGATAAAAGTAGTATCCCTATGAATATTATAGAATATTTTTGATCAATTGAAATTTCAAAATGAATCCTATTAAGGTCTATTCAGTCAGTCAAGTATTTATTTTAATTCTCTTAACTTACTAACGAAACAATTTCCTCTATATCTTTATTATTCATTAAAACATCCTCTAAGAAAATTTTTTTTTGTTTTTTTTTTATTGAAAGAAAAAAAAACTTAGGAAAATACATTGAAATTTCAATTATTAGGTGAGAGATGAGATGGGATGAGATAAGTTTACTTACATATATATATTTGAAGTGACTACTTACTCTCTCCCCACGCTTTTAATGCCTTCTCTATAATACGTTATTGAGCAGTATTGAAATAAACACAGGTATCGGGTCAGTCTTTTTACTTTTTTTTATTGTCTAAACGAGGAAGAAAACATACAGTCAAATGGGTTCCAAAAGAAGACATTCAAACGACATGCCTACTCATCCTGATCCAGTTAAAACTTCTGTCCCAGAACATGCGGCGGAAGTCGCAGAAGAATTAACCAAAAAACACCCTATCAGTCAAGAGGAACCAATGGTTCATCATGATGCTGGTGAATTTTCTGGTTTGACTCGTCATAGAACTACCGCTGAACAGGCAAGAAAATTAGAAAATGGTAAGATCAATCCATTTACCGGGAATAAATACTCATCTAAATATGCAGAAATCTTGAAGGTTAGACGTGATTTACCTGTTCATGCTCAAAGAGATGAATTTCTAAAAATATATCAAGAGAATCAAATAATGGTCTTTGTAGGTGAAACAGGTTCTGGTAAGACTACTCAAATCCCTCAATTCGTTTTATTTGATGAAATGCCTCACCTTTTAAATACTCAAGTCGCTTGTACTCAACCTCGTCGTGTGGCTGCAATGAGCGTAGCACAAAGAGTCGCTGAAGAAATGGATGTCAAATTAGGTGAAGAAGTTGGTTACTCTATCAGATTTGAAAACAAGACTTCTAACAAGACAATATTAAAATATATGACTGATGGTATGTTATTAAGAGAAGCCATGGAAGACCATGATTTAAAACGTTATTCTTGTATTATTCTGGATGAAGCACATGAACGTACTTTGGCTACAGATATTTTGATGGGTCTTTTAAAACAAGTCATTCAAAGAAGACCAGATTTGAAAATTATTATTATGTCTGCTACTTTAGATGCTGAAAAATTTCAACAATATTTCAATGATGCACCATTATTAGCCGTCCCCGGTAGAACGTATCCTGTTGATATTTATTATACACCAGAATTTCAAAGAGACTATTTAGATTCAGCTATTCGTACCGTTTTACAAATTCATGCCACGGAAGATGAGGGTGATATTTTATTATTTTTGACTGGTGAGGATGAAATTGAAGATACTGTAAGAAAATTATCCTTGGAAGGTGATAAGTTAGTTCGAGAAGAAGGTTGTGGTCCATTATCTGTTTATCCATTATATGGTTCTTTACCACCACATCAACAGCAGAGAATTTTCGAGCCTGCGCCTAAATCACATAATAATAGACCAGGACGAAAGGTAGTTGTAGCAACAAATATAGCAGAAACATCTTTGACAATTGATGGGATTGTGTATGTCGTTGATCCAGGGTTCTCTAAACAGAAAGTTTATAATCCAAGAATTAGAGTCGAATCTCTGCTAGTATCTCCAATCTCTAAAGCATCTGCACAACAAAGAGCCGGTCGTGCAGGTCGTACTAGACCAGGTAAATGCTTTCGATTATATACCGAGGAAGCATTCCAAAAGGAGCTGATTGAACAAAGTTACCCAGAAATCTTGCGTTCAAATCTATCATCCACAGTACTAGAATTGAAAAAACTAGGTATTGATGATTTAGTTCATTTTGATTTTATGGATCCACCAGCACCAGAGACCATGATGAGAGCATTAGAAGAATTGAATTATCTGGCATGTTTAGATGATGATGGTAATTTGACTGCGTTAGGTAGATTGGCTTCTATGTTCCCATTAGATCCAATGCTTGCAGTTATGTTGATCGGTTCGTCTGAATTTAATTGTTCACAAGAAATTTTAACTATTGTGGCTATGTTATCCGTACCAAATATTTTCATTCGTCCTTCAAAGGATAAGAAACGTGCAGATGATGCTAAAAATATTTTTGCACACCCAGATGGTGATCATATAACTCTATTGAATGTATATCACGGTTTCAAATCAGATGAGGCTTATGAATATGGTATCCATAAATGGTGTCGTGACCACTTCCTGAATTATCGATCGTTAGCAGCAGCGGACAATATTCGGAATCAATTAGAAAGATTAATGATACGTTACAATTTAGAATTGAATTCAACCGATTATGAATCCCCTAAATATTTCGATAATATCAGAAAGGCATTAGCTTCAGGGTTTTTCATGCAAGTTGCAAAGAAGAGATCTGGTGGAAAGGGCTACATTACGGTTAAGGATAATCAGGATGTTTTAATCCATCCAAGCACTGTTATTGGCCATGATTCAGAATGGGTTATCTATAATGAATTTGTGCTGACATCCAAGAATTATATAAGGACAGTCACATCTGTCAGACCAGAATGGCTATTAGAATTGGCACCAGCTTATTATGATCTAGCTAATTTCCAAAAGGGTGATGTCAAGTTATCGTTGGAAAGAATTCAACAGAAAGTGGAAAGGTTAAGAGAGTTAAAAAGTGAAAAGAAATCTAAGAAAAGTAAACATTAGGATGTTGAAGGGTATAGATAGACGTGGCTTAATACATATATAATTTTGTATAATAAATATAATAACAATACATTAACAATAACTACTGTACAATTACTATCATTACTACCCACTACTACTGGGAATAGTAGACAACAAAAAGAAAAGTAGAGCATTAATAGTGCTGAATATTTTTTAATTCCTGGTTCCTTTTGTTGAGAATCTTTATTGTCTGCTTTCTCCTGAATAGAAAACCATATATATCATTACTATAGCCTATTACAGTATACACATACATGTATATATGTGTATAGCACACCACTACCCTCTTAGATAGATAGCATTAGTTTATTACAACAAGGAGTTTTTTTTTTCTTTCTTTTTTTTTTTTTTTCCTTTTCTCCTTTCCCGTTTGTCATTATTTGTAACATAGGGGGGTGGGGATGTGGGCTGTAGATATAAATGCATTTCTTTTAGAACTGTATATATATATATATATACATGGAAAAAAGAAAGAAGAGAAGCAATACAGAACAGAGGAAATCTCGATAGTATATTTGAAGAAATAGCCACACGTTTATTTAAACTTTCCTGCTCTTTTTTCCTTATCCATTGAAAAGCTACATAAACTAGTGACTGCTCCTTAAATAACAATAGCAGTAACTATAATAATTATAATAAGAGAAAGGGTTGTTTTGTTATTCTGTGGACACAATTGCAACCATTAGAGCATTTTATCTCATTCTATTTGTTTTTTATATTTATTGTAAATCTTTTTTTTTATATATATATATTTTTTCTTTGGTCGTTAACAACAGCTAATCATGTATGAAAATAATATTATCTATGTAGAAGTAAACCAAAAAGAGGACAACTCAGAATTAAACAATACTCCCACTATAGATGATTTCATAGAGAACAACCTTTGGAACCAACGTATAACATCATCCCTTTCCAATTCAAGCAGAGTCAACAGAAATAGAACAGCCCTCAATAACAACACTGATGGAGTGTCATTATTATTAATGTACAGTAGGTTTCAAACCAATGTAATGGAGACCACTAGAGAGTTACACAACCTGACAAGTAGGATCGAATTAATACAAAAAAACCCACCCGTGTTAGAAGATGTTAACCTATTATTACCACCCTTGATGGCATCTCTTATGGAGAGTAGAGAAAGAGCCAAGAGACTGTATAGATCCACTTTAAGTAACTACATAGAAAGCAGTGAATCTGATATAAACCGTATAATTAACGAATTAGAGAAAGAGCTGTTTAGAACTGATGAATTATTGGCTCTACATCCTAGAAGAGGTGCATTTTATTAAAAAAAGATTACTTCTAAAATTATGAAATATCCCCCTTAAGAAAGAATTTTATTTTTTTGTTTTAACTCTCTACCTTGCTATATCAATTTGTATGCTCAATTCTGTATAATGTGTTACGTACTTAAATAATCAGTATATATTTTCTAAATTTTATATTCGAATACTATTAGCATCCATATTATTACTAAAAAAAATACATGAATCTAACTTATCGTTAATGTATTAATTCCTACATACATTTAATTGTGACATCCTCAATATTATTTCTCTATCTATATATTTAGTGTTCGAATTGACCAAAAAGGGATATTTTTTTGTCTAGGTGCTTTCACTAATTGGCCAAAAAAAAAAATAAAAAGGAAAAAAAAAAGAAAAATTTGTCGATGACTATATAAATAAGAGGCAGAAAATAAACGTAAGAAAAAGATAGATATGTTAAAGTATCCACTTTACGCCACCCATATATATGTATATACATACAACACAGCATAATACCACATAATAACGCCCATCCCCAAATAGATAGGGTTATTTATATAGTCGATACAACTGTTCAAGCTGGTACTTACTACTAATTATTAAAAATGTCACAGGAGCAATATACCGAAAATTTGAAAATTATTGTTGCTGAGCAACTAAGAGGTGTGAACAATTTTACAGAAGATGTTAATTATGTTGCAGAATATATTGTGCTATTGATTGTCAATGGTGGCGATGTCGAATCGATCGTGAAAGAATTATCGACCCTATTCGATGCCATCCCAGTCGAAGTGTTAACCGATATTGTTCAAACGGATTTCTTTGCACTTGAAGCATTACAACAAGGTGAAACGGTAGAAAGTATCGTCTCCAAGATTAGAGAGTTAAATGCTATCCAACAACAACAACAAGAACAAGTACAACAGCCCATACCACAAGCCCAACCAGAACTACAAAAACCTGTCCAACAAGAAATTAATCAGGCTGAAACAACCGCTGAACAACAACAACAACCAAAAGTGGTCTCAGCTTTCTCAAATGTCGTCTCTACAGAAAATACTAATGATTCTGGGGATGTAACTATGGGTAATGATGAGATAACTCCAACAAGCTATCAACCACGGTTTTCCTCACGTGGCCGTGGTAGTGGCAGTATAGGTAAATCTCGTAGAGGTGGCCGTGGTGGCGCATCTCGTGGAAATCGTTCCTATGGTCATGGTAACAATACCGGTAGATTTAATCCACTGGCTAAAGCCTTAGGTATGACGTTAGGAAGTGGTCCTGACAAAAATAATAAACATAATTTGAATTTTGTTGCTACCAAAAAGGAAGGTCGTTGTAAATTATTCCCTCACTGTCCATTAGGTAAATCCTGTCCACATGCACATCCCACAAAAGTTTGTAACGAATATCCAAACTGTCCAAAACCACCCGGAACATGTGAATTCTTACATCCAAATGAAGATGAGGAATTAATGAAAGATATGGAAAGAACTCGTGAAGAATTCCAAAAGAGAAAAGCTGCATTATTAGCTGCCAGACAAAAGCCTGTACAAACTGGGTTAGTCATTTGTAAATTCGGTATCCTATGTTCCAATCCATTATGTCCATTTGGTCATCCAACTCCAGCTAATGAGGATGCAAAAGTCATCGACTTGGCTTGGTGTCCAAATAATTTGAAATGTGAGGATAAAGAATGCAGAAAAGCACACTCATCTCTTTCCAAGATTAGACAAGTAGCACCAATGGGCCGTCCTGTTGGAGCTAACACGATTAGTTCTACCGGTGCTCCTAAGCCTCCTGTTGAAAAATCTCTAGAACAATGTAAATATGGTCCTCGTTGTACCAATAAACGCTGTAAGTATAGACATGCCCGTACCCCAATTATGTGCCGTGATGGTGCTAACTGTACTAGAATTGATTGTATTTTTGGTCATCCAATTAATGAAGATTGTAGATTTGGTGTTTCATGCAAAAACCCAACTTGCTTATTCAGACATCCAGAAGGAAGAACTCAACCAGTTCAAAATTCAACTACTGATCCAGCTGCCACTTCATTTATTACACAACAACAACAAGTTCCAACAAATGAAAGATTATTTGCACTTCCTGAGGGTGCACATATCGAACAAGCACCTTCACAGCAACCAGAAGTACAGCAACTACAACCACAGGCATACCAAGCGCCATTTGTTGCCCAAGGACAAGGTGATACTGAAATGAATTGATTTGATTTAAGTTATTTTAACCCAAATTAGTATACCATAATTCACTGTATCAAGTTCAAATCATGATTAATTTATCAGTATCATTTATTGAAAAGATTCAAATTTACCAGTCTATACTAAATTTTAATAATATATTTTATGTGTTTATTTTATCTACAAAATAAAAATAAAAACAAAACAAAATGAAATAAAAAAAAAGTTATAAGAAAAAGAATAAAAACCAAGAAAATAAAAGAGGTAATTGATTAAATGTAGTTTAAAAAGGCAAGTACACCTAACTTTTTTTCTTGCGATATAATATCTTGCATTCAATTTTTAGCTTGGTTTTGTTTTTGCTATCTTTATTTGCACTTTTCCCTACCACCAACTCTTCTTTTCTGTATCTCTTTTATTTCTTATCTCTGATATTTCTTAAATTTGTTCTAACTTTATTAAAAGTTAGAATATTATCCTGAAGAGTACTGTTACTTGTGTGAGTCAATTTCTTCAAAAAAACAAAAAACTGTATATATTCAATTGTTGTCGAAACATCGATACAGAGCATATTCAATCTTTGAACAAGAACAGATCGTTAAGTACTGTTTTACAAGTAATGGTTTCTTATTTTCAAAGTATGATACTCTGTACATGCAAGTAAGGGTGTGACTGACAAAAAAGAATATTTAGATAGGTAAAAGCCATTTTCTTATGATATACAAATTAATAAATATTTACATACTTATTTATTTATACACTTAGTATCTCTTCTTTTGGACAGCAGCATCATCAGCGTAGATGTCTAATGGAGATAATGGTAAGGCTTGTTCGGCCCATAAGTCTGGAGTTAAGAAACCGTAAGTGTTACCAATAGCAGCGAAAGCAGCCTTTAAAGTGTTTTCTAAAGTTCTGGTCTTACCAGTAGATTGAGTGTAGACATCTTCAACACCAGCTAATTGTAATAACTTCTTAACAGCTGGAGAAGCGACAATACCAGAACCTCTTGGGGCTGGAATTAATCTCATGGTGACAGAACCACACTTACCAGAAGTCTTAGTAACTAAAGAATGTGGTTGACCTAAGTTAGAACCCCAGTAACCTCTTCTAATTGGGATAATGGATAACTTGGCAATGATAATACCAGCTCTAATGGCACCAGCAACTTCCTTGGCAGTCTTAATACCTAAACCAACGTGACCGTTAGAATCACCAATAACAACAACAGCCTTGAATCTGGTTCTTTGACCAGCTCTGGTTTGCTTTTGGACTGGCTTAATGTTCATAACTTCATCGGATAAGTTTGGTAATAAAGTGTCAATGATTTGGAATTCCTTAACTGGTAAAGAGTGTAAGAAGATTTCTTCAATAGTGGTGATCTTACCAGCCTTAACTAATCTACCTAACTTAGTAACTGGAACCCAACCCTTTTCTTCGGATCTACCACCTCTTCTGTTACCACCTCTTCTGTTTCTACCACCGAAACCACCTCTTCTTTGTTGACCTTCTGGAGCAGACATTTTTCTAGCTTATCAGTGTATCTGGATTATTTGTCTTATTAAATCGGAATGGAGCACGGAAAGTCGATGTTGGTAACTTTCAATCGATTTTAATAATCACAGTCTTCTGTATGTTGACCATAAGTCCCAACACATCATAATAGGAACACAGAAGAACTATCAAACGTCATAAGAAGTCTGACAATAGTTGTCTAAATCAAGCGTTGTTCATCGCAACTAATCAATCAACCATTATTTTGCGATAACCTTGTAACTGTATGATATGTTTTGTTTGAAAAAAGTTGATTAACTTCTTGATTTTTGCGACATCGTAATAAAAAAAAAGTACACAAAGAAAAATAGTTTCTTTTATAAAAAAGAGTTGGAATATCCTAAAAAGGTAAAAATAAGATGGACAATATAAATGTATGGGTGTTTGAATAACATTAAAGATGAAAAAGAAACAGTCCTTTAAACCAAACAACCTCCTATAGAAAGAAATTGCATAATAGAAAGGAATTGGGGGGGGGGAGCGAAAAATATAGGGAAATCATACAGGATTTTTACATAAAGAATAAAAATGCTATCTGACACATCGTAAATCACATAAGTGGAACCAGTAAATTTCGAAGCTTTGCACTTACTTACTTGAGCAAAGAGATGTCATGTTGATGTTACAAGTAGACATACTCGGTGTAACATCGTTTTCTCTTCATCATATGTTATTACTGCTTGTATAGGCAACATCTGGAATTTTTAAAGTTTTTTTCCGTAGTAACCTAATGATAACTGTAATATTTGGATTAGTTTCTTAAAAGAAGTCTGAATTACTACAATCTTTGGAACATGTTTTAATGTACTTCTTGTGTTTATGATCCACAATCATTGATTATGGCTTTTGTCAATCTAGATATATACTTTCTATAGACATTTTAGAAAAATATTAATATTTACAAAAAAGGGTTTTTCTTATGACATCCTTTAACAGATTTTTTTATTTAAGTTCACATTGTCTTACAGAGATAAATACCTCTATATCGACCCTCAAAAGTTAAAGCCTTCTATTCTAATATAAACACCAATACGGTTAAAATCTTGTTTATACACATATACAAAAGAAAGTAATGCCAAACAAAAAAAATAGTAAGAAATAATTTATACAGAATTCATACATATCTTTACTTAAGATTTAATGGCTTTTTTTGTTAAAATAAAACTTGTTTTTTTCTGTATGTTTGACATGACTTTTTCTTGGATGACTTTTCATGCCTTTTTTTACTTTATAATTATTTAACTTAGAGTTCTCGATAAATGTAAGATTTTTTATTAAATGACCAATTTCAATCAGCTGATCCAAATAGACCACCTCTAATTTATTTTCTTTTAAGAAATGTAAATCTCTATTAAAACCCATAATAATTTCATTCAACTGTGTCACATAGTGTCTAGCAACAACCCCTCTTTTAAGCAGTAGTTTATTGATTTTGCTAATTCGTGTTTGAGGATTTACTGTGTATAACCTTTTGTTTTCCAACCATGATTCAGAACATACCCTGTTATAGTTTTTTGTTTCAATAACATTTGCAGCTTTTAAAAGCAAATCAATTTTTGTTTCCATATCTCAGGTTTACTATAGTTCAGTGAAAATATATTTTGGTTTATTTTCAAACTATGTAAGACACATATTACAAAGTTGTTTCTATAGCTATTAATCAAAAATGGTGCATTTAATAATATATTTTATTTATTCATTTAATTCTCTTACTTTTATATATTTTACCCTCTATTAGTTGAGCGTAGTTCACTACTTTGCTTTTCTTAAAATATTAATATATCCTTTGATAATATATAGTAAAGACTACAAGGTAATATAAACTTTGCTAATATAGTACAATGAAAAAAATTGCACAAATGTTCCCAAAACACGAAACAATGAATATTTGCTTATCTGTATGTTTATTATCCATCTATTAACTAGAAACATGATTAAAGTAGTTATTGTAGAGAATAGTTACTTGAATTCATGTTCAAGGGGTTTTCTTCAGTATAATATTAAAACATTGTATTAATGATCTATTAACACTTATAAAATGCACAGTAATTGATTCTAACTAATAAAACAAATATATACTCCCTGTTGTTATTGATACCTGTTAGATTGAACCCATTAGATATAATAAATATGTTAAGAATGATTATCACCTCTGATGAACTATCAACAATCACAAGTCTCCTAAATAAGTTTCCTAGCAATTTACCACCGATGTTAAGCTGTTGCTTGTTAGATTACACCATCACTCAAGCTCAAAGTTTCATCTGTCTTCAGTTGGTTACCTCAACATTAAAGAGTATTCGAAACCACGTACTTCGGGATCTCCAATTAAAGAACCGTACATTAATTTTTTTTTGAATCCCTAAATATATACTACGAGATATACATTCTTCTAGAATACAAAATATACAAAACAATTCTTCCTTGTCCTCTATATATGACACATAAACTATACTCTATATAAGAGGTAGTGAAGACAAATAGATATACAGAAAAGACATGCAGTTTATAAATATGAAAAACAAAAACGTCGTCGTCGACTAAAGAGTTTGCAAGATTGTCTACTGTAGCATCGGGACACTATATGTCACGTCTGTTCACCCTTTAAAAGGAGACGTTACTGGATTTTGGAGCCATGTTTTATTTCTTCTAAATTTATTCCACAAATAATCTAATCTTTTCTGAGCTAACATTGTTCTGAGATCTTCCTCCCTGATTTTTACTAAGTCAATTTCTGTAGCGTTATCAATTAACACTAAAAATATGGTTTCTTCATTCTCTCTTAACACGTCGACTATTCGGCTGATCTGGCAAGGATTCTTTCTGAAATATTTCAATGGAACTGTGACTCAAACGAATAATATCTCTTAACATATCTGATGTTGAACACCTTATGTTTCTTATTATTCGCTAACTCCCCATGATGGACCTCCACTCCCTGATTACCGAGCAAATTTTTTATAGTAAATGGACCAAACCATAAATAATGAAATTTTCTTCTCGAATCTGAACTCACATAGGCCTTTTTATGGATCAGGATTTTATCTCCAATTTTAAACTGTGGAATATCACGGTGCTTCTGGTTGAAATTCTTTGACTGTCTTTCCTGTGCTTATGCCATTTGAGCTCGAATAACTACTATTTAATTTTTGTTTTATGAATTACTAAGATCATCAAATATGATCACACTAATTTATTACGCCAAAAATGACAAGTCCTCTTAGGAATTCTTTTTAATCAAATAAATCTTAGGGAATTTTGGTCACTTGTTGACTCCAAAAATTTTACATAAGATTATAAATAACTTTAAGGTCAATATATATAACTAATGACGACAAAATTTAATTTTTTTAAATAAAAAAAGTACTTAATGTATAATTGTTAATGAGTTTTACTTTAAAACACTTCTATCTTTGTAAAATGTTGAGACCTTATTTAAATATTAGGAGTTGTTTTAACATAAAATTGAAACAAGAACCTGTAATGTGACGGAATGTTTTTGAATGTAAAAAAACACATCTACTATTCAAGAAACAGAAAGTTGGGATATGTATTAAGGAATTAGATATGAAACTTAATGTTATTCAACACTATATTCTTCCTTCAATTTTGGATTATCTTTTTTAGTATTAATGTCACTACAGTCAACAATGAATGTCATAAGAAGAAGCACCTAGAATGTTACAGTAGTTAGTGGTCATGATTAAATGTAAAAGTTATTGGTATATATTTTATTATTACAATTCTTCAACCTTTTTATATAGTATACATAAAATAAATATATATATAAATAAAATATAGTTGTTTAAAATATTTAGAGATAAATCATAATTACTGATTCTTTTCCTTCTGATGTTTGTCCTTTATATATTTTCATCTTTAGAACAAACCATGTGCTTTCATGTGGTTGTGTACAATTAATTATTTTATCGGATTTATTATCAATAATGCCTGTTGATTTATATCCGATCATTGATTTACATGAGTGTTTGTACTTGTCCGATATTTCCAGCAGAATGAAATTCTTGCAAACTTAAAAAAAATTTACAATGATGCAAGTCAGAGTTTAGATGAAACAACAACAGCAGCAGAATTGGTTATCTTTAATACAATAAGGTCATTTAACCTGGAACTTTCTGTTGATGAGATATCAAATCGGTCTTTGAAACAGCTGTGAGACAAATCTTTGCCAATAAGTGACAACTGTAATAAAGAGAACTTGTAGTCACTATTTTTTTTTAAATGTAGATTATAAATAAACTGTATATATATAATATTTGAAATAAATACATGTTGAGAATGAGCGCTTTTGGATGATAAATTTGTATTAAACATTCTCAATATATGTTTTATATTTTTAAAGTTATTATTATATGAAATAGAAGTAAAGTTCTTCCTCCTTTTATATAGGTTATATAAAAGTAATAATGTAGTCTTGTAATAATAGTTAGTGGAAAGTAGTGACGAAAATATTATCAATTGTCGATTACTTCATATTCCTTATATAAGTTTTGAAATGAGTATCAAAACATTATCATTTGTTGTAATTCATCACTGTATGTATTTTAGGGATACCTGTTAGTATATCTATTAGGAAACTTGGATATCCTATTTGAGTATCAAGGGTAAAACATCTTATTGGTAATAATTCTACTGTGGAGATATCTTTGCTGTAAGATTCATGTTTATTGGTTAAAATCTTATTGATTTATTCTATTTTATTCTAGAACCCTTAGTTTCAGCAGTTTACAAATATATATATATATGTATAATTAGACTTTACCCATTTCTAAAATTGATCCCCACGGAATGATTTTCCGAAAAATATAAAACCCAGCGGAACGACTTTCCAATATGTCGGATGCGGAATTGGGAAACGATATGTTCCGCTAGGTCCTGGTAAATTTTTGCGGAAACTCTATTCCGAGGGAGGCTTACTCCACCGGGGGAATAAAGATTAAAAATGATTTCGCCCAGGATCGAACTGGGGACGTTCTGCGTGTTAAGCAGATGCCATAACCAACTAGACCACGAAACCACACAACTTGCGTTCCTGTTGCGGATATTTCCTAATCGGGAAATTCTATTATCCCTTATTAGCCCCTTACCCCGTGTTTACTCCTTACTCCTTACTCCTTACCCCTTACCCCATGTTTGCCCCTTTTACCCCTTATTTGTCTTTTATTGTTTTTTACCCCTTTTTATCCGTTCTGTTATTTTTTATTGTCGACCTCGAGTTTTGGTTATTTTATTAAATAAATATATAAATAAATAATAATATATAAAATATAAATATAAATATATATACAAAATTAATATAAGAATGGAAGAGAAAAGTTCCAAGTGAGAAGAGGATGTAAGGAACCTAACTGGAAGTCCAGTAGATACGCAATCCTGCGGGTAACACCTGAGTGTCTGGGTGGAGGATTGGTACAGCCATGTGCGCAGTGGCTCGTATATTGTATTGAACCTGATTGGAGGATTTTCAGGGAGTGATAATTATATCAGATCTTGACGAGAGGCCTTTGATTATTGAGGAATCAGGCCAGAGGTAATTATCTTATTTAAGCGTGTCTTAGTACTGATATTAAGAGGTAACTCTTAATATCATACAACGACCAAGTTCAACAAGAACAAGTTACAAGTTACATCAGGGTTATTTAATTAGTTTTATATAGAGCTTACGTAAGAGTGTTTATATTTATACTAATTGATATAATTCATCCATTTACCTACAACAACTCTTACAGAGGACTTGAATCTAAAATATGTTCTCCTTATATACTAAATTTTGAACTCACTTGAGAACTAGATAAAGACAATAATCAGTTAGTAACTATTTGATTAACCAATAAAAATTATAATTATTTTTATTGTTAAACTTTCACTATGAAAAACACCGAGCGTCATGCATTTTAATTTTTTCAAATAATTTCATTGGATCGGATTATCGGACTGCGAACCATAGTCACAACTAGAAATGATTTGTCCTTAGAAGTCGGCTGTTAATTGAGAAAAACGAAATAAAAATAAACAATATAATTTCTCGATTAGGAAATATCCGCAACACAACGCTGTTGTGGTTTGAGGTAAAAAAGTATAGCTAATTAATAACACTAACGAACGGTTAGTTAGAATAACGATTATGATACTATCGAACGGATAGTCTGGACAACAATTAATACTCTATCGAACGGATAGGCAGGACAATAACAACTATAATTAATAATACTATCGAACGGATAGTAGGGCAATAATAAATATATATAAAGACGTTATATATAGGAACTTTTGACGATTATTGCTTGTTTTTTATTTTTTATATACAATATTCTACATACTACTATAAATCAGACACAAATATAATTTTCAGATGACAAGATGATGGACCTTTATATATAATTCATGGGTTGATAATATTCTTGATGGGATGGCGTGATGTTTGTCAATAATTCTCATATTTAACTCATATCAAATATTTGTTTGTATGATGAACTTCTCAATATTGTCTCATTTATGTCTCATTTATGTCTCACAAATGTCTCAGTAATCTCTCAGTAATCTCTCACTATTGTTTTTCTCTTATTTTCTGTGTATTGGAAAATCAACCTGGAATTCTTTAACAACCCTAACTTTTTTGTCTCAAACCAGAACAATTTAATTGACAAACATCATATAACCCTAATTACCAAACCCTAATCGACTTTCATTTTAAACCCTAATATCAAGTCAGTTCACAACAAACGCCATGAATACCTGGTTCCTTGGCCCAGTTGGTTAAGGCACCGTGCTAATAACGCGGGGATCAGCGGTTCGATCCCGCTAGGAACCATTATTTTTGCAACTATTGTAATAACTCTGTTCTTTTGTGATAACTCTGTTCTTTATAATAAAAGTAAATCTTAATATTCTAAAAATAAAATAGATAAATCTAGTTATAGGATTAAAATACACAAATAATAATAACTAGAATAAATAGTTAATATACAAAAATATATATTCTTATTTCTTGCTCGTCTGTCTATAACATTGTCTAGTCCTTCTTACAGTAACCTCTCAAGATACCATTATATCTCGCAAGTTCATACGCCACAAATAAGTTCTCTTTGGACAACAACACGTTGCAAAAAATATTTAACAAAAATGAATTGGAAAAATACATTAGACCCATACTTTGTAAAAAAGACCTACCCTAAAGCAAAGAGAGAGCAATAATCCAAAGATTATGTTGCAATAGTGATATCATCCTTGTTCTACATATACATATACATATACATATACATATATATATATATATATATAATCATTCATTTATATATAAATTTTCTGGTAAAGTTACATAATATTATAATATATATAGTTAAGATATTTTTAATCTAAAATATGAATGGAATATTTCTACTTTATTCTATTTTATTAAAAGTAATGCTACCGATAAATATTATTCATTAACATCCTTGGTGATGTTCTCCCATTAATATATAATATTTCTCTAATATACTGCGATAGGGAAAAAAAGTAAAAAGTAAAAACAAATTATCATTAGCAAAAAAGGAGACAGTTTAGTATTATTTCCTGGCTTTACATGTTACAATTAATCTAAATTTCAAAAGATAATTGAATATGATTAATTTTTGTGTTTAGAATTTCTCTTTTCAACTTTTAATAATAGAGCTTTATTTATATGTGGTAAGACACCACCAGATGCAATAGTAGCTCTAATTAAAGTATCTAATTCATCATCACCTCTAATAGCTAGTTGTAAATGTCTTGGTGTAATTCTTTTAACTTTCAAATCCTTAGCAGCATTCCCAGCTAATTCTAACACTTCAGCAGTCAAATATTCTAAAACAGCAGTCAAATAAATAGCAGCTTTCGAACCTACACGTGCCTTCCCACTAGCACTTCTCTTTAAATAACGTTTAATTCTACCAACTGGAAATTGTAAACCTGCTCTAGCGGATGACGACTGAGCCCTTAAAGCTACACCTTCACCACTAGATTTACCTTTACCACCATGTATTTTACCACCGGACATACTTTTCTTCCTCTTTTAAATATAGATGTATATGTATTTACACTAGTTTATCAATTCAAATATTGCTGTTATTATGTAGAGAGAATAACAAATTCTAAAGTTGTTTCTAGTAGAGTGAAACGCCTTAAAAACACCTGCGAAGTCAATAGATTTCTTGACGTCTTTAGCTCTTGATTTATTTGTTTGTTTACACTTGTATTTGCATCTTTTCTCTCATTCCTTTTTCCTTTTTTTTTTTAATTTTTTTTGGTGTCTCTTTTCTTGAGAGATACAATTTCCAATTTGGGAAATGTCCGGGTAACCTTATTCTTTGTGTTACATTTTTTCTTATTTAGGAAGGTCAGAGTGGGGTACACCTCTGAAAGGAAAATTAATTTGATCTGGTCTGAAAATGAATAATACTATGGGGACTATTGACTGATTACTCGAAGGCAAGAGCATGATGGAGATCATTAGCCTAGATAAGATTATTCAAAAGTAAAAGCCTTCACGGATATATTCACACAAATACACAAAGATAGAAGTGGTTTGGACTAAACAAAAAAAATAATAGAACAATTTTTTCACCAGTGTGCTTTTTTACTTGTTAGTTTCCTTTACTTTATTTTATTTTACTTTTGGTTCGAAGAGATATGCTATATAGTACAGCAGCAATTTGTGTAAATACTCGACCATCATCATATTTCACATTTAAAAGATTCTCTGTGATACATCTATTCTTACTAATTATAGTTTCCAATTGTTATTTTGTCCGGGGGAAACATGAAAAGAATCAATATAATAATGATGCCACCGGATATGCACCACGTAGAATTCATTGTGGTTTCCCTGAAAATGTTTCTTTGGTAAGAGAAGCAAGTTCTATATCTACCAATGAATCTCAATGGTTAAAACAAAGAAAAAAAATTACTGCCCCTGCATTATATGATTTTTTGGAAAGATCCATGACATCTTTTAAAAGTAAAGAACAAGTTAATTTGATCCTGGAAACATTATTTAATACTAAAAGTAGAGATCATGTCGATATAGAGACATTGTCAAGTCCACAGATAGGTATTGCAGTATCTGGTGGTGGTTACAGATCCATGTTAACTGGTGCTGGGGTCTTAGCTGCCATGGACTCAAGAACTAAAGATTCTGTTACTCACGGTCTTGGTGGTCTGTTACAAGCAACTTCATATATTGCAGGCATATCTGGTGGTAATTGGTTAGTAGGATCCTTAGCGTGGAATAATTGGACTTCCGTGCAATCCATTTTAGACAATATGCATATAGAAGATTCCATTTGGGATCTTGATGATTCAATTATATCTCCTGGTGGACTCAATATTATCAAGACTGCACAGAGGTGGGATCATATCTCAGATGCAATAGATGCTAAGAGGGATGCAGGTTTTGAGACCTCTTTGACAGATGTTTGGGGACGAGCTTTGTCTTATCATTTTTTTCCTAAATTGAAAAGGGGTGGTATTGACTATACATGGAGTTCATTACGTGAATCAAAAGTTTTTAAGAATGGTGAAATGCCATTTCCTATATCAGTAGCAGATGGTAGATATCCTGGTACTAAAGTTATTAATCTAAATGCCACAATATTTGAATTTAATCCATTTGAAATGGGATCTTGGGACCCCTCGTTAAATGCATTCATTGATGTTAAATATATTGGTACTAATGTATCTAATGGTATTCCTGATAATCTTAACAATTGTATAGTTAATTATGATAATACTGCCTTTGTATTGGGTACATCTGCCACTCTCTTCAATCAATTCTTATTAAGAATCAATTCAACAAAAATGCCAAGATTTATTAGACGTCTAGGAACTCATATTTTAAAGGGTATTTCACAAGATTTTAATGATGTTGCTGTATATCATCCAAATCCATTTAAAGATACTAAATTTGTTGAGACAAATTTTACTACGAGTATTACTGAATCTAATTTCTTATTCTTAGTTGATGGTGGTGAGGATGATGAAAATATTCCATTTGTTCCACTAGTACAAAAAGATAGAAATTTAGATATAATATTTGCTGTGGATTCTTCTGCTGATATGAAAATACAATGGCCAGATGGCTCTTCGTTAGTACATACATACGAACGTCAATTTGTACACCAGGGAAAACAAATGGCATTCCCGTATGTTCCAGATACAAATACATTTGTTAATCTTGGGTTGAATAAAAAACCTACTTTTTTCGGTTGTGATAGTCAAAATTTGACTTCTTTGAAATATATTCCACCTTTGATTGTTTATCTACCTAATTCTGAATACTCATTTAATAGTAACCAAAGTGCTTTTAAATTATCTTATACTGAAAGACAAAGAAGACAAATGATTCAAAATGGGTTCGAAATTGCCACAAGAAATAATTTCACTGATGATCCTGATTTCTTGGGTTGTATCGGTTGTGCAATTATTAGGAGAAAACAAGAGTCTCTAGGTTTACCTTGGCCACAAGAGTGTGAAGCATGCTTTATCAATTACTGTTGGGATGGTACGTTGGATTCCAAGGAATTACCTGATTATATGAAGGATGTACATGGATCATTCATATATGAAAATAATGGTGAAGGCAATAATGCAACTGCAGTTACAGGGAGTGAATTGGTAAATGGACGGACATTATTACTTAGTGACATATCGTACTTACGAAAATCAAATTCAAAGACAGTTAAAGAAGGAAAACAGACAAAAATCAATTTAAAAATTATTTTCTTATTAATCTGTGTATTAACTTTCCTAATGAGTCTTATATGAACACCACCTTATTACATTCCGTTCAATTCTTTTCATCAATTAATTTCTCATATCTCAATAAGAAAAGTTTAAATACATATTTTTTTTTTAGCATCATCAGATAATATATTACTAATTACTACGTACACATATGCATATACATTTATAGATCATATTTTACTCATATATTTTTATCATTCTGTTCTTTCTATATAGCATTCCTTTCATACATTTAAAATTGTAATATTCTTCTACCCATCGTGAACAACGAATATCTCATCGACTTTCTTTGTAAGAAAAATTTTGAAAAATTTTCTAAGTTGAAAATTTCACTGACAAAAAAATAATAAAGAATACTTGAAGATCATTAATGAGTAGGACATCTTACCTCATCGCAACCTAAGTCTAACAAATTTAGTGAATTTTGCTTCATTTGTGAGAAGTGTCTGCAACTGATAAATAAAATATAGGGGACTATTACCTTACCCATTGAAAGTTTAAGAGCTATGTTTTCAAAAAAATCTCCTTTGAAAGTGTTTCAAGGTTCACAAAATTTTAGACTACGAATCATATTATCTGTTTTATCTGGTAAACCAATTAAAATTGAAAAGATTCGTTCTGATGACCTAAACCCAGGTCTAAAAGATTTTGAAGTATCATTTTTAAGATTAGTTGAAGCTGTTACTAATGGTTCCTCGATCGAAATTTCATATACAGGTACTACCGTTATTTTCAAGCCTGGGATTATTATTGGTGGTTCCTACACGCATAATTGTCCTACTTCTAAACCAGTGGGTTACTTCGTAGAACCTATGTTATATTTGGCTCCATTTTCTAAAAAGAAATTTTCTTTACTATTTCGAGGTGTAACAGCATCACATAATGATGCTGGTATCGAGGCTATTAAATGGGGGTTATTACCAATCTTAGAAAAATTTGGTGTTAGAGAATGTGCATTGCATACATTGAAGCGTGGTTCTCCACCATTAGGAGGTGGTGAAGTCCATTTGGTGGTTGATTCTTTAATTGCGCAACCGATAACGATGCATGAATTAGACAGACCTGTTATAACTGCAATTAAAGGTGTTGCATACTCAACTAGAGTAAGTCCGTCTTTAGTAAATAGAATGATTGATGGTGCTAAAAAAGTATTAAAGAACATCGGGTGTGAAGTGAATATTACTGCAGATGTTTGGAGAGGTGAAAATTCTGGTAAGAGTCCTGGGTGGGGTATAACTCTTGTTAGTGAGACTAAGAAGAATTGGTACATCTTTGCTGAGTGTATTGGTGATGCTGGTGACGTCCCAGAGGATATTGGTAGTAAAGCTGCATATCACCTACTAGAAGAAATTTCTAATAGTGCAGTTATTGGAAGAAATCAATTGCCGTTGGCTATAGTTTATATGATTATTGGTAAAGAAGATATTGGAAGATTGAGAATTGCAAAAGGTCAAATAGATGAAAAATTCGTTGTATTATTGAGAGACATTAAACATATTTTCGGAACAGAAGTATTTTTGAAAGAATGCTCTGATCCAGATAGTGATGATTACATAGTCACAGTTAAAGGCATAGGTTTCACTAATGCTAATAAGAAAATTGCATAAATATTGAAACTCATTCATCAATTTAATTAATTATGTATACATTTTAACAGAAAATACGATCACAATTATTCATACGAAATGCACCTTCTAAGAAGTTCATCCAATCTACCATAAATGGGATCCAATATAAATGAGTGATCAATAAAATGTATTATAGATTCGGTAACACATATAGACACAAATTGATAAATACAATCAAAGTATCCTGTAACAATGTATCCATTGAATTTCATTCTATATATATATATATATATATACATTTACATATTGCTGTTAAGAATACTTTTAAAATTATTCTCTTCCCATTGGTATATCATCTATTTGATTACTTAATTTTTCCCATTGGTTCATGCTCAATTCTGAATAACTTGAATTCAATTTGACCCAACTTTTAAACAGATCACTTATCATGAATTGAGATTCCTGGAATATGGTAAATTCATGTAAAATGCACTCCCTAATCAACCAGGCTCTGTTAATTTGTTTAGAAATAGATCTTCTATCCCTATTGATAGATGCCTTAATCTTATCATATTCAGCACCACTAACATCAGGTTTACCTTTCATAGATTCTAATTTTTCCAAATTTAGCTGAACATGTCTTTGTAATTGAGGTATATTATTAGTTGCCATAATTTTATATCTGTCAAATAAATTCTTTAATGATATTAAGAGATCAATAAATTTTTTCAATTTTGGAATGATCTCTGTGGAATAATCATTTGCTGTTCTTGTGTTTAGTATATTAATTTCATCAATATGATGGTTAATAATAGATAGATCGTTGTTTATTTCAGGCAAAGTATCATCATTGGTAATATTTTCAATTGGATATAAGATGGAAGTCATTTGTGTGAAATCTGATATGAAACTTTTCAATAATAAATATTCTTGATTTATCTGATTCAATCGGCCCTCATGCCTTTGTATAACCATTGTAATTTTATTCCATAAATCAATAATCTTTGTTATATTACTAGCTACATCATTCCATTGTTCCGATATATTGCCTGACCATAATTTCATAAAACTTATGGGTATTTTCTTGTCCATAAATTCATCACTAGTGTCATAGTTTTCTTTAGTTTGTCGTCTCCAAGTAGATATGTCTGTAGGAACAGTTAAAAAAGTCAATAACAGATCATCTTTACTTAAGATTGGATGACTTACAATAAAATTGATAAATCTTATCAATCCAATCCGTCTTTTATTAAGAAATATTGGATCTAAATTTTGTGAACCTATTTTTTTAGGTGGTAATTCAGGTATTAATCTAAATGGGTATCTTTTCAATAAAACATCTTGTAACCAGACAAAATCAGAGTACCTCCTAACCACACTCATAGAAGATTCAGAAGATGCTACAATTATACTACTCTCATTTGATAAGCGCTTTAATCTAATAACATTATAATTAGTATGTTTAAACAACAAACCTTCTCTTTCAGGAATCTCTTCGATATTTATTATGTTAGGAGAAAGTGGAGTAAATGTATCTCTGATTGATTTCATCCAATCTTGTAAATCAATATCAGGACTTTGTTGCTCTTGAGAACTCACCTTTGATTGCCAGTTGGTATCTAACATATTTTGCCTATCTAAGACAACAGAATTACTCCATATGTTTGATTGAGGATCACTGGCAATTTCATTGTTTGTGTTGTTATTCATCATAGAGGAAGGATCTTGTTGCTGAATCCAAGCATTCCCCTCATTATTATTAATTGTATCGTTTTTCAAATTGTTTCCAAATATTGTATCTTCTTGCTTAGTTACTTTTAAAGGGGTAGGTGTTTGTGGACTCTCAGATTTTATATTTGAATTTGAAGTACCAAAAATTCTCTTTGTCAAATCCTCAAAACGATCTTGCTCTTGAACGTGTAAATTTGCAAACGATTGATTTACTAATTCAGGATTAACTGTTCTCCATGGATCAGTTTCAACGATAGAATTATTATTTGAAAGAAAACTCATAATTGATCTTAACTATTTAGGTTGGTCTGATAACTACAGAAACGAAGAAAAAACAACTATTAAGATAATGACAAAGGCATATAATTGTCTGTATTTTCTATATAGCAACAAGGGATAACCAATATTAGTAAATATCAAAAAACAGATGATATTTGTTGCGTATAAGAAAATAGCTGTCAAAGTCATTGAACGAAAAAAAAATAGGCTTATCGTGGCTGTATCTATAACTTCGATTCTCTCTCTCTCTCTCTCTCTATGTACTTTTTTCTTTACTAGATTAAAATTTCCATATCCACAAGTCCTAATTTGTAGTACCATATAAAGGAAAAAAAATACCAATATTTTACCTTAATTCAGTAAAACCTAAAGAGAAATCGGCTACAAATAAATTTCGCAGTATAAAACCCTAAGTATACGAAAATTGTCTGGTTAGGAAAAGACTCAAAAAAGAAGGAAAAATGGAAAGGGCAACCCTAAATACTAATCTCTTATTCACTTTCTGCACTATCTTCTTCTTCTTCTTCTTCACCCTCCTCCTTCTCATCGTCATTATAATCGAACGTGATTGTATTTGGCCAACCAATTTCATTTCGAATAAAATCTTTAAATTTAGCAAGAAGAAACTGTTCTAATTTATCGACATTTCTTAGAGTGGAAGACCTTTCAGGTCCAGTTGAAACATTATCACCGATTTCTGTCTCTATGTTTAACGACTGTACTATAGCCATTCTTTGTAGTGGTGCCGATGATCCCCAAGTTTGATGTGTAGACGCTAAAGTAGGTTTATTATTCATATTATTGCTTATTATATGTTCTAATTTATTATTCTCACTATTCATCTTATTGTCACTACCACTACTATCATTATTAATATCACATAAAATACTAAAGACTGTCTGTGATTTTGAAGTTAAATGTGCCAATAAACACAAACAATGCATTTGTAATTGACTTATTGTCACTTTTACGGGTAGTGTCATGAATCGCTCACCAGGATAATTCAACACTAACGATACTTGTAAAGATATCATCATATCACCTCTGTATTCCAATTCTAGAAGAGCTTGAATATCATTTTGATGTGGATTCTCTTCAATCTGTGGATGTGGATCATCTAATGCTTTCAAAATGAAATGTGGCGGAGTCGAGCCAATTTTGAATTCTAAGATTTGTAAATCTTGTAAATAACTTGGTAATGTTAATGATTCAACAAAATTATTTAATCTGTTGGTTATTGTATTGTTCAGTGTTTTATCTTCTAAAAGTTGCTCCCAGTTGATCTCAAATGACATATTATTGTATGAGATATTAGTGTTTTGCTTTGCTTGCTTTTTTTTATTGCAGGGGAGATATAGTTTTCCGGTAATACATATATATTTAAACTAAAACTTATGTTTATGACTTAAAATCAATCGTGGACACATTTAATATATTCCAATTAACAAGAATAGTTAAACGAAAGGAAAAAACAATTAACCACCTTTACAATCTTTCATGTAATATGCCCATAGACACACGTATATAGTACCTGCAAATGGATGATTGTGGATACGTACAATGACCCTTAAAGATTTGGATATGATAGATATCTGTACCTCTTTTAGATTTGAATGAATGATTCACAAACAAACTAACAAATCAAACCAAGAAAAAAGAAAAAAAGAAAATAATATAACACTCTTTACACAAACAGTACTAAAGGTATGATTGATAACTGATGTATAGCAATAATAGTGCAAAAAAAAAAAATAGACAAGCTGTTCGAGTCAAGTTGATGCTCAAACACTTAATGTATTTATTAATGACTGCATCTGTCTTTTTTTTTTTTTATTTGAGTTTTAATTGAATTTATTATCTATAAATACATACATAACATTGCATATAATATACACATAAGTATACTTATACTCTGTTTGATGTTCCTAATTACTGGTTGTCGTAGTAACTGTATCCGTATTTTATTCAATAGTACTAAACCTAGATTATTATGGTCCAGTAACCTGTTCAAAACTAATAAAGATGAGACAAGTATCAAAAACTCATCCTCTAAAGATGTTGGATCCTCAACTACAGCTATGACATACACTTTATGCAAGACTATAAATGGTGTGTCCCCACAACGTACATTCGATATAGTGTCACAAATACAACAATACCAAGATTATATACCATATTGCAAAGAATCGATAGTCCATGAAAGGGACAATAGAACCAATTGGCCGACCTTGGCAAGTTTAAGAGTTGGGTTTAGACAATATGATGAAAAATTTATATGTAAAGTGGAATGTAATAAGAGGCATGATAATCATTATATGATTGTAGCAGATTCCATCTCTGATCATTTATTTAACGGGTTTATTTGTCAATGGGAAATTGTTTCACATCCAGGTCGTCCTAATTCGTCTCAAATTAAATTATCATTAAAGTTTCAATTCAAATCACCATTATATAATAGTGTTGCCTCTCTTTTTGCAAGAAGTTTAACATCTCTAGCATTGAAGTCTTTCCATAAAAGAATCATACAATATGAAAGAGGTGAAGTAAAGAGGTCATAATATGTGCTTATAGACACATATCACTCGGTTCTTCAAACACTAGTTGCTATATGAATATTCAAGAAAACTAACGAGTGATTAAAAAAAAAAAAACAAAAAATAAGTCCAGTAGCAAATATCTTACCAGTTTATGTAATTATATACACACAAACATCTGCATATAACCATACATATATATCTGTAAATACCGAATATATTAATAAAGAATTGTCCAAGTGTCTCTCCCCCTCCCCCTCTTACTGTTGATCCAACAATTGATCTAAATGAACACTTGGTGGTCTAAACTTCTTTGTCTTAGTGTTACCATTTGCATTATTATTCATATTAGAGTTATCCAATGAAGTAGAAGTACCTGTATGTATTGGAGTACCACTATTCACAGTTATGCATGGAGTACTCATAATTTCTCTATTGCTGCTACTATTATTCGAGACCAGACCAAATGTGTGCATTGGGGATGACGATACAGACGAGAAGGATAATGCCGTAGTACTGAAACTGTTATTATGAGTATGCATAAATTTATTTCCATTGAATAGTACCTCTGTTGGAGAAACAAACAATTTTTGGAACTCTTCATTATTTTTATTACTAGTACCATTATTATTATTATTGTTATTAGTGATATTAGATAGACTGTTATTATGGTTATTAATGAAAGTCATAGATTTTCTTGCTATTAATTTATCTTTATCTGTACCTTTCCGTACCTGCTGTTGTTTTAGCAATTTCTCCGATATATCAGATACATGGCTTGAAGATTGAATAGAAGACCTAGAATTGTAAGAACTAGATGGAGAAGTATTAGTGGAGGTAGTAGCAACAGATGAAGGGTCTTTTATTTCATCCTTGAACGAATCATTTGTGAAATATTCATCGCTTCCATTAGTATGAGTGTACATTAAATTATTATAATTTTGTTTTAAAGTGTCTCTATAATGTTTTTGTGTTCTTGCCTCATACCAGGACTTAAAAGATAAAATAGACCATATCAAAACGATTAATAATAAAAGAAAACCCAAAACACCACCAAATGCAATGTAAACTGTACCATCTATATCATTTGGATAATAATAATCGTAAGGAACATTTTTTTGGTTCGGTATAACAACTGTAGCCTGTATAGTGCTTGTAGACAAATGACTAGAAGAAGAAAACGAATTACTTGATATCACAGAACTAGAAGATACCGATATTGAACTAGATGCACTTTGGCTTTGAGTTACGGATGTAATTGTAGAAGTCGCCTTGCTAGAACTAGTGGCTGTAGTAGTGGTGACACTCGACGCTGTTGTCAGTGATGGTAAACCTCTTATCTTCAAATACATTATTATATTTCACCTGTATATTATATATGAATGTACGAATATGAATATGAATATATATGTGTATCTTTAGAATTTCAATTCCTCCTAGTAGACTGTGTTATCCCTTTATATCACTAATAATATACAGGCAGATAAGCGAGGTTAGATAGTTTTATGTCCAGATGTAAACTACTTGAGTAAAAACTACATTCAATGTCTAAATACAATAGCAGTGACAAGAAACATTACATGGCTGAAGGAGAGGCACTTGATCAAAGTGCCTTCTAACTTACCATTATATATATATATATATATATATATATATAGTAATAACCATTAATTGACATCTGGTATCCACGTTGGACACACTTTAAAATAGTCTTTACCATTTCGTTGCTAGTGAAAAGGAATGATTGTTTCATCTTAGTTCCACGATTGGATAATGTAACAGCAAGATTCTCACATACAAAAAATAAAAAGCAGTGAAATGCTGTATTCTTCCTCTTTTGAATCATCGATCAACTTTTGGTATCATTTCTTTTGGACTCCCAATAGTAATAGTAATAATAATAATAATAATAATAAGCATGAATTTGGTGGAGTTGGAATCTAAAAATAGAACACACGCTGTTTTCCCCTTTAGGGCAACTGGAGGCCATATCTGTGTTGTAATATTTCCCTATTAGGCAATAAGTATATAGTACTAAAGACCCTTTTTCGTTTGCTTATTATTCACGAAAATATTCTCCATAAAATTTTTCGTGTCAGCCGTGTCTCTTTCACGAAAAGAAAAAAAATACTTGTTATTTCTTCTTTTTTTTTTTGGCGATTTGACAATGTATGGGTGTTTTAGAAATCGGAAAAGATGTTGCTTTTTTTTGATTTCTTTTTGTCTTCGATCTGTTTCCATGGTTACAACTAGAATGAAACAAGTGTTAAAAATGTACATATGGTGAATGGGGAAATTTTCAAATAAATTTCTTGTTTTTTTTTACCCAAACCCTACTATTTGTACATTACAGTTTACCCGCCATCCTTACTAAAAATTTCCTTTTCTATATATATATATATATTTTTATTACAGACCAAACTTGTTCACCTTTGCAACCACCAATAGCCGCTGTCCCAATTTTCTTCACAGTCTCTTAATACCTGCTTAAAGTTTTAACATTTAACACTCCAGTATTATGATAAACAAGTTATTCCCTTCCTCCCTCCCCATCATACCCTATTGGCTTTGTATATATATTGTTACAGAGTGAATTGTTAAGATTTATAAGGTGTGGAGTAATAACCTATAAGTTATAAACGGAACTTTATGAACCATATATTTTATAAGTAGTCGCTCGGTCTATTAAATAATACAAATACTATACACAAAACTATGTATTATGTATATAAAGTAATAGATAGAAGAAATTATATATAATTTCTCTATCTCGACTATTTATATCTTTTTGAAAAATAATTTTCAGAAAACTTTTTCACAAAATTTTCATTGAGTCCGGGTTATATCTTAACATGAATTACATCAAATGCAAAATATGGCCTTCATGAACTCTAAATACTTAATCAAGATATTTATCAGTATAAAGAGATAATTGAGTCCTGCTATACTTCCAAACCAGTTTTTTGCTTTTAAGGGTCTATTCATATACAATGCAGGTAAATATTTACTATGTTTTGTTGATTATATATATTTTACCAGTTTTCTAGTCAAGGTGTACCCCCTGTCCCCCGCATTTTTTTTTTCGACAAAACTCACACCTTCTTTTATATTTTCTCTGATATTCCCACTGATTCTTACCAAATTAATCTAAACCCTAACACAAAATACCGAAAAAGACGAAAAACTTTGGAACAAACCTTATTACCTTCTAATTTCAAAAAAAATGAACCCGATTTCGTATTGTTTTAGCCTTTCCCTCCCAATCCTCAAAGATGTTCTTTTGAAGTGTCAATGTCATTATTTGCTATTCTAAAGCATTACACTAATAAAAAGGATTTAATGAAAGAGATATATGAATATAATATACATGCAAATGATAGAGATAAGAATAAATAAGAGAGTCATGCAATTATACATTTTTGCTGCAGTTTATGCAATGTAATTATGGAAACAAATGTTCTAAGACCACATAATTTTGCTCCAAGTCCTGATTTCAAATGGCTGTGTCAAGAATTGTTTGTAAAGATTGACCAAATTAAATTATCAAAAGATAAATCTAATATTCGACAGAGGTATAGAGATGTAATAACTAGATTTGTGAACCTTTGGAGAACTACTGTGGGCTCAGATTTTTATCCCGTATTGATTTTAGCTTTACCACAACGTGATCGAAGGATATTTCAAATTAAGGATATCACCTTAATTAAGGCTGTATGTACTACTTTACATTTAGATTTAAAATCTTCTACAGTGCAGAAATTATTGGATTGGAAATCTCATGTTGATCCTAATAATAAATATCAAAATAGATTATCTTCAATGTGTGTTAGAGAAATTGCAAAGAGAAGGAGAGAGCCTGAAGTTAATAGATCTGATAGAGTAACATTGGATTTAGCCAACCAGTGGCTGGATCAGTTAGCTCAACAGCGTGCAGAGACAAAAAGCTATGGTAGAGTAGAATCCCTAGTACACTCTCCTCTATGGAAAGATATAATGAATAACTTATCACATTTGGAATTGAAATATTTTTTTGATATTATACTGAAAACGAGAATAATGGGTTCACAAGAAAACACATTATTATATACATGGCATCCTGATGCCAGAGACTACCTGAGTGTGGTGTCTGATTTATATTCTGTTAGTCAGAAATTATTTGATCCTACGAAAAGATTACCAAATGAAGAAATCTCTTTACAATTAAATTCACCATTTTACCCCCAATTAGCCAAAAGAATAATATCAAAATCTTATAACAAAATTTTAAATAAAATTATCATTAAACCTGATCATACAATGTTTTATATAGAAGAAAAAATGGATGGGGAAAGAATTCAAGTTCATTATTCCAAATGGGGCAAATCTATTAAATATTATTCGCGCAGAGGTACAGACTATACTTATTTATATGGTTCGGATTGTAATAGTGGTTCAATATCACCATATTTGAAATTTAATTCTAAGGTAGAAAATTTTATCTTGGATGGTGAAATGGTATCCTTTGATAAAGATAATAAGAAAATTCTACCATTTGGTATGGTTAAGACTGTAGCCAAAAACACGATAAATTCAACTGAAGAGATTTCTTCTCAACAAAGACTTATCATCGAAACAAGCTCATTTCATCCATTATATATGATATTTGATATCTTATATTTGAATAATATTTCTTTGATAAATTTCCCACTTTGGCAAAGAAAGAGATATTTAAATCAAATTTTTCAAAATAATAATAATAATAATAATAATAATAATAATAATAATAATAATAATAATAATAATAATAATAATAATAATAATAGCACCAATAGTGCTAGAATTAAGATTCTCCCATTCATGGAATGTCAAAATGAAGATGATATTAAAAAAAATCTATCATTAGCAATTCAAGCCAATTCAGAAGGCATCATATTGAAAAATCCACAATCTAAATATATTCCAGCTTCAAGAAATGATTCATGGATCAAAATCAAACCAGAATATTTAGATCAATTTGGTGAAAACATGGATTTAATCGTTATAGGAAGAGATCCAGCTATAAAGGATTCTTATATGTGTGGGATTGCTATACAAGAATCCATTCAAAAAAACACAGCGCCAGTTATAAATGCAACCTCGCAGAACAAAGATCATAACGATTCTAGTGAAACAGACAATGAAATTGAAGATACGATTGGTCGCAAAATTGTTGGATTTGTCTCTTTCTGTTGTATTGCTAATGGAATATCAAAAGATGAATTACAGGTGATTCAAAAATTAACAAAGGGCAAATGGCACAGTTTTAAGGATTCACCACCTCCTTCTCATACTTTTGAAGAGGATTATTTATTTCTAAAATTTGGATCTAAAAAACCCCGTGAATGGATCTACCCTAAAGATTCAGTAGTTTTTGAGATCAAAGCAAGATCAATAGACAATGCTGAGTCTCGAATGAACAAATATGCTACTGGATGTACCTTATATGGTGGATACTGTAAGGCAATACGACAGGATAAAGACTGGACTACTTGTTATACTATGGATCAATTTAAAAGAGATAGGTTATTCAAATCAGGCCACGTAATGGATGATACTATTATGGATTCTCCATCTTCGAAAACTAGAAATGCTGCTATTAAGCAGAGTAAAAAATATCTGCATTTTATACATGAAAATAAAAAATTAGACAATACCACAGAGGTCATCTCGCATATCTTTCAAGGGCTAAATTTTTATATTATATCTGATTATTTTAATCCATTCAGTCAAAATCATATTACTAAAGAAGTTTTATTAAAACTGGTTATTGCAAATGGTGGAACAGTTGTTTATAATCTGGTAACAAGCAGTGACAAATTAAACCAGTTACGGATTATTAGTAGTGTATGTAATATCGAATGTCAAACTTTGATTGAAAGAGGTTATGACATTCTAAATCCTAAATGGATTCTTGATTGTGTTCAGTGCGAAACATTATTACCATTAGAACCTATCCATTGTCTTAATGTTTCAGAAGAATTAATGAACTTGACAAAGACAAAAGTTGATCCATATGGTGACAGTTATCAAACACCCATAACCGGACCCATATTAAAGGAAATAATTGAAATACATTCGCATTTCAAAGATGAACCAACAAACCAAATAGATTTGGATAATGAAGTGAGAAGAATACCACTTTTCCTATTTTTTGGTAAAAAATTCTATGTGCCTACATGGTGCCAACAATACAATCCATTGGCATATAATTTATTACTTTGGAAAATAAAATTATATGGTGGATCACTTACAGATAATATTAATGATTGTATTATAATTATACTAATAATACCTGTATCATCAAAAACCTCCACCATCGCGTCATTCAAAGAAAATGTTATTAAACTCCGCTCCCAAGTAGCAGATATTGTAAATTCTAGTCCTAAATCAATTAAAAGTATTCCATATATTGTATCTAGTGAATGGATAAATAAATCTATTGAGGAAGGAATCCAAGTATCGGAAGAACTATATCCTATACCCGAGTTATCTATACATTGACAAGTATATGAGATAATAAATGTAATTATTTCGGAAAGATAATGTAAAATGATGCACTATACATTATATATTCCTTTCCATTTGATTTGAAATTACTTATTTATAATATATTTATGAAATTAAACTATTATGCATTTAGAAATATCAATGATTTGTACGTATTTAATCTTAATGTTCTGGACTTTCCACTGGTTTTATTTCATTAATTTCCGGGCCCTTCTCTCCATTTTCTTGCTCCTGTTTACCGTCATCTTCCATTTGGTTTTCTTTATTTTTCTTCTTATGTCTCCGCTTTCTCTTTTTCTTATTATTTTCCTCTATGGAATTAGTCTTATTAGTATCTTCATGTTTCTTGCTATTTGGCTCTGGAGCAGTTTGTTTCTTCTTCTTTTTCACACTCAATGGATTAGGTTCTTTAGGTCCCAATTTTCTTTTCCTTATTTGTTGGCTCACTGAGTCTTCTTCATCAGCTTCATCATTCTTTTTCAGACCTGCATATTTAGGATCATTCAAACCTTTAAAAAGCTTCTCCTGCTCCAACTTCTTGCTGATTCTAGCACTAGTATCACTCAATGGTTCCATAACCATAACTGATCTATTTATATGTAATAATGGAACACCGGGAACTTTTCTTAATCTACGTCTTAATTTAATATCTTGTGTGGCCACCACATATCTATGCTTATTCTCACCATCAACATTAACGACACTCTCAATACAGACAGCTGGCGTTTTTGGATCCTTTGGGGGATGATTACAACGACGTCTTTCGTAACTTTTAGCTAGATTAATGGCGTCTTGATTCTCAGTTGCATACAATGCCTGTATACAACATTGTGTGATCATTGGTTTCACTTCTGCTTGTAAAGTTTGACCTAAACTTTTAAACAAGTTAAATTTCGATGTGGCTGCACTTAACACAATTTGATCATCTACCAGTACTTGATACGGTTGTCTAAATTTAAAAGTGTGTGTATATACTAGCAATTGTTTTCTATAGGACTTAGCTCTCTTCTGACGCATCTTGTTCGTATTCTACTGTTATCTATAAATGTGATGGTTAGAAGACCTCCAACTGATAAAAAGACATAGTGCTCAATAAATAATTGAATGAAGGTATTGTTATTTCAAACCTTTCTTTGAGCTGAACCATTTTATATATCACTTCTTCTTATATTAACCTCATCTCATCACTCTATGAAAAATTTTCAAATTTTTCACGATGAGAAACTGACATTAGCTAATTAAGGAGAGGATACAAGGGTATCCTAACTTACAAGAGATGGCATTTACAAGGTAAGGACAACATTAACAAACAGGGAAGAGCCAATACCGAACTTTAGATGATATTGGTCAATGTAATTTATGTTTCTATGCATATATCTAGTCGAGTTATATATGTACACATACACGTATAGAACAAACCTATAAATCCTGTATAGTCTTATTTCTTAACGTAAATAATTTATAGTAACTCCAAAACCAAAATAATACAAAACAACCAAATCCAAGAGTACAGTTCAATATGACCCATAAATCCGGATATCTTGAAGGAGGCTGAAACATATAATCTGCAATGTGGATACCCACTATACATACATAGGACACCACAATAATGATTTTCCACATAATATTGTTTGGTAATAAACTTCTGTGACGATAGTGGGAAGATATATTACTCATTGATGGACCTGGTGTGACACTCTTCGGTAAAAACCTTGGTGTAGCGAAGCTGAAGTTACCAAATAGCCAATTGTACATGATGAAGATGACTGTATATTGCAAGATAAGGCCATCCTTTTTGAGTAGTGGCATTAATGTGAATAATGCAACGTTATTGATCCAAAAGATCATAGATAAGACATTCCAGTCTGATGAAATAAATAATAAAGTGATAGGTAACAAGGGGACTAGAATAGTCTTTTCATGGACTTGGAAACTGAATAGATAAAATGACATTGAACAAGTAATCAATGCGTATGGTATCAAATGCTTCTTTGGGTGAAGTAGGGTAATAATAAAGGAGGGTAAGAATCCAACAGCAGTAGATACCAATGAATATAATTTTAGTTGTTCTAGCGTGAAAAGTGATTTATATTTGATAATCACATTAGTAACACACCAGAAATTGGCTACTTTATCCTCAAAGATACCTCTTTCAAATGGGAATATCCTATGAATAGACTGTAACACGTTTTGTAATCCTGAATCACCGCCAAATATGTATAAAGGTATATATATAACTGCAAATGTCATCATAGTGGATATAGAGATAGCAAACAATCTAGGAATATTTAGCCATCTGGGATAGAACAAAGATTTACTTAATAGTATGGCAAAAAATATTGGAGAATAATATAAAGACATCTGTTTAAAACAGATCGAACAAACAAAACATACTGCAGCCATTGAATAAAATTCGTCTAATAAATTATTGATTGCCAAAACAGTGAATCCTAACATTACACAATTATATTGGAAATGACCATGATCGATTAGCATCAAGGCAGGTTGGAACAGGATTGCAGCCGCAGCTAGACTCTGGCTTAAGGGGGATTGGTCCCTACGCTTGCCTACCCACTTTGTGAAATAAAGAACAGCAGGAATATAGCATATCAATTCACTTAACAAAACAGTAAAACGCATATAACTTTTAATGCCTTCATCTTCCATCCCACGAGACTCATTTAATGTGAACCATTTAGGCCAAAAGAAGGATCCAATCGTACCTAACAGATAAGAATGATATGCTGTCAATGGAGGGTAATCCAACCCCCAATATTGTAAATCAAACCAATACCATTTTGAAATTGGCAAATGTTGGGTAATCTCTAACCAATGTCTCTGTGCCTCGAAGTCTCCAAACATTGGAGGTGAATTAAACCCAGAATATGGACCTAATCCAATTGCAGTAGAGACAATGAGAACAAACAAGACGATAATGTATTGTGTTACCCATTGACTACCGGGAGAACGAAATGGGTAAAGGAAATCAAATAACGGGGATGCATAGAAAGGATGTTTAGATTCGTCTTGTTCATTTAAAATTTTGGATTCATCCTTTTGTAATATTTTAGATTTCCTTTTAGTTGTAATATTTTTAGTCCTCCCCATTTAGAATCGCTCTGTTTATATAATCGTATTTTAAGCTCCACAATATTATATTACTGTGACCACAAAATTTGCAACTTGTTAACTACAGAATCAACAGTAGTGCTAGTACGGTAGATGCCATAACCATAATCATGTTCTTATCAAAATTTACACTAAAATGTTCTGTATAAGTTGTCATTTCCTCTTTTTTTCTATTTTCTTTTTGCATATGTGAGATGTGAAGGAAAGAAGTATCAGAAAATGCAAAAGGTTGAAAGACACTGAGAAGTAAGTAAGATAGCTATGTGCACAAAAGCAGCATGTAGAAAGAGAAGAAGAAGGAGAGGTGGCCAACAGTTGGTTATTATGTCTAATTTTCTAGATATCGCTGAATGGTAAAAAAAAAAAAAAGGACAGGTAAAGAATCGGTGGACATAAAGATCAAAGATTTACACGGTCATTTAAAGTGGTTCACACAAAATAGTAAAACACTGTTTTGAATGAGTGGACATCGAATATACATTTATATAAATAAATGGAATAATTAAATCAACATGGTGAAAAGAACCTTTGAAGAAGATATTGAAAATAACGTTGAATTAAGTAATATTGAAAATAAAGACTCCCATTCAGATCAAAGTAGAAACAAAAGGGCTAACACGTTTGCAATTTTGAAAGTCCCATATTCAAATGGAAGATACTACTATAGAAATGGCCAATTAAGTAGAGGCTCTCATTCAATAGTTTATAAATTGTACAATGAGGATGAGTCTAAAATATTTGCAGGAAAACAGTTATTTACAAAGGGTAACCAGATGTTAAGAAGGAAGATTATTGATGAATTGGAGTTATATAAACTACTTTGCAGACAAAAACAGGTGAATATTATTCAATTGATTGAATATTTCCAATTCTCTAATACTGTTAGTGAAAACGACAACAACAACAACACTGAGCATGACAATATCTATATGGTATTGGAATATGCAAATAATGGAACATTACAATCGATACTTCAATATCGTGGTTATTTGGAGGAGATAGAGACCAAAAGTATAATATTGCAGATATGTGGTGGTGTATTTTGGTTACACAGAAACAATATTATCCATGGAGACTTGAAACTAGGAAACATACTAGTTCATCACACCAAGGACCCTACTAGCGATAACCATTGTGCATATGATATTATCAAAATATGTGATTTTGGGCATTCTTTCATAAACGATCAAAGTAAAAATTATTTTGATGATCAAAGTGAGATATTGGGGACGCCGTATTATTTAGCACCTGAATTAGTCTGCAAGTATAAGGACATCAATGTGTCTGGTAAGACTATCCCATTAATATCTTTCCCTATAGACATATGGGCAATTGGCGTGATTTTATTTTCATTGTTGTATAATTGTAATCCGTTTATCTCCAATAAAGAAGAATTACATAGTCTATCAAGACTGGATCTATACTCAAGAATTACATCGAATAGAGTGAGAATACCAAGTGATAGACCTAGACTAACCAAAGAATGTGAAGATTTGCTGGTTAAGCTTCTTAAGCAACACCCATTGAAAAGGTTAACGTTGTTGGAGATAGTAGATCATAAATGGTTCAAAAATGGGTTTATTAAAGATATTAATCTGTTGACTCCCAACGAGAAACAATTGAGGGACAAAAAGGTAAATAATTATAAAAATGATGAGGAGATGAAAGAATATATCGATGCATTATATAAATATGGGTTTAGTTCATTATTGAAGGGATTCAAGAATGAAAAGGATGGTAGAGAAGAGGGGAGTGTTGAAGATGATATTTTGAAGAATTTAAAGAAATATATTAAAAGAGAACATAACAAAAGAATAACACTGTATAGAAATATCAGCAACAACAACAACAACAACAACAAATAATAATAAGGGTACTAATAAAGTTGGAACTATTGTGCAAGAGAGTAAGATACGGTACAATATTAGTAAAAGAATCATAGTGGATGAAATCTATATGACTTTACATACTCTCTATGAAACAGAATTGAACGAAAGTAGGGAACAAAGGGATAAGAATCTGAATAAAGAAGATATTAGAGTACCCATATTAATCAAGAGATATGAAAAAGGGTTATATGAGAGTAATACGGTGGGAGAATATGGTGATAACGATAGGACATTTGTGTATGAGATGACAAATGGACAAGTTGGTTGTTTATTTTTAGACGATGAACATAGTATATTATTAAATGACATGAAAGATACGTTTTGGTATATTGTACCAGACAAACAGAATGGCTGGATATCTAAATGTTTTAAACAAGATATAGGGATTGATACGAATATGATGACGATACCAGATGAGTTGAATAAAAGGTTACAATATGTTAAGGATTGTAAACTTGATATGGATTTGAATGTAGATAAAGGTAGCGATATGAGTATGAGTATGAATATGGATGGTGATGTTGATATCTTCATTAGAAAATATACTATGTATGGCCATAAGAGAGGAGATAATGAAGATTTCATCAATTTAGAGTTATATATATTGAGTGATAGCGGAACATATCAGTTCAATTTTAAAAAGGAAAGAATTAGTATAGTGATACAAAAGTTTGGCAAAATTGTCACAATGGTAGATCATGAAAGTGCAATGACAATTACAGATACGTATTATAATATATTATGGAACACTCGAATATTTGAAGGGACTGGAGATTTGAAGAATAGATTATATGATAAAATGTTTATAATTAAAGATATATTGAAAAGAGAAATGATAAATAGTTTAAAATAGATATGTATGTATATATATATATGTATATGTTTAGTAATAATGGTTACTATGAAAAATTTTCATCAGAAGCTAAAGTCTGTAAGTTCCATTCAGTTTCAAAATTAGTTTTAAATACGGCCAGTTTATTAATAATATTGTTACAAGCATTTTTCAAAGCATCCTTTGGATCATAACCTTCTATAGTTTGTATTCTCATTTTGAATTTTGCAAAGAAAGGATGTTCTACTTTATATGCTGCGAATAAGACATTTTTGTCGTTTAAAAGTTCTGCTCTAATTAGATTACCTAGCGTGTGATCTTCCTTGTTAAAAGTTATGACTATAGCATTTGGGGATTTAGTATCTGGGTCGATTTCTAATTTGGATTCACCTTCTGCCAGTAAGAAAAGTTCAAATCTGTCTGGAGCATTCATATCTATGCTAACAAGGAATCAAACAACTCAGAATATATAGAATAGACTTAAAAAGAAAAGAAAAGAAAGATATAAAACAAAAATGGGAGAAGAAGAAGAAGAAAAAAAAATAAAAGAGATTGAATATCACTAAACCTGCTATATATTTCTATGCTACCTTATCACTTCCAATCCACCTCAGTTTTTGTATAAACGTAACTATCAATTTGTTTATCTCTCACACTCACACACACACACACTCACTCACACACGATATATATATATATATACATATCATATCATATAAAGATATGTACAGACAAGAGTTGCCCATCTTCGCTTTTACTTTTCAAGTCCCACCACTTTTGTTCTTTCGTAAATTTCTTTTCATCGAAGAGGAAAGGGAGAAAGAGATTTCTGGCAAACTGTCCACCCGTACACCGCACTCTGGTCGCAGTACAGAGTGAGGGAAAGAGAGAAGAAGCAGAAGAACTGTAATGAAGACGATGATGGAGAAGAATCGTGGTGGTGCAGCAAAGCAGTGCTTAGTACTTGTCTGCAATCGATGTATATCAAAACCACTCTTCCCCCCCCCCATCCGTCTTGCTGATAAGTAGTATGCTACGCTGACGACGGTGTGTAATGAATGAGTGAAAATGGGGGTGTCATAACAGGACGAACAAGAGAGTAAAATACCAGTTCCACTGATCTTCCAACCAACAAACCAATCATGTTACTCGTTAATCTCTCTCTCTCTCTCTCTTTCTTTCTGGCAGTGTCGAGTATCTGTGAGAGTGTGTGTTTATATATATATGGATAGATCCATGGCTGTTGTTCTGGGTGTCTTCATGTGTGCGTCGCTGCCTCGGCGGTTAATTCTTCTCTTCGGCTTCTGCGGGGTTTCCCTTTCCGCAACTGCGGCTTTCTTCGTGTTCTACAAACCGTTCTTTCTTTCCTTCTTTCTTTCTTTTCTTTTCTTTTTTTTGTCATTCCAGTTTGTTCTCCTTTGAATTAAGAATTTTAGAAAGAGAAAAAAGATGTTCAAAAGGAAAATTTGAACTTTTGGCTACCGTGTATTTCAAAAATGTCGAATACACAAAACACTTCGGTTGTGTGAACATTGTATACCAGTACATACACCCAATGATTAAGACTATTTGATTTCTCATACATACTAACATTATAGAAATCACACACACACACACACACACATACATACATACATACACACACACACACATATATATATATATATTTGGGTTTTTCTATTTGTAGCATCTAAGATTGCTTTTTCTTCTGCTTCTTTCTATTGTGTCATAGTTTAACTTATCCCAATTCCATATTCTCAAATACTATGAATCAAAACAGTAACAATAATAATAACACTACAAGTAGGTATAACTCTATTCCTTCTATATCACACACATTATCAAACACTTCTACTTCTACTTCTGCTGCTGGTGCTGCAGGTGCTGCTGCTGGCTCTAAGAGAAAGTCGAGTAGTGGATTTTCTCTGGCTAATTTTGATAATCCTTTACCTGCTGATCAACAATATCCAAACTCCGCTTCGTCTTCTTCCTCTTCCTCTACTTCCCATCCTCAACCCTCTACCAATATTCAAAATAATGAAGTTCATAACAGTACACACACTCAGGTACAGGTACAGCCACACACACAGACAGATTCTAATTCATATAGATCTTTAAATGTAAAAGACGCATTATCGTATCTAGAACAAGTCAAATTGCAATTCAATTCGAAACCTTATATCTATAATCAATTCTTAGATATCATGAAAGATTTTAAGTCACAGAATATCGATACTCCTGGTGTAATCGAAAGAGTGTCTAATCTATTCAAAGGGTATCCTATTCTGATTCAAGGGTTTAACACGTTTTTGCCTCAAGGGTATAGAATAGATTGTACTAATAATCCAGATGATCCTATTAAAGTCACTACCCCGTTAGATTCTACCTCTACTGTCATTTCTTCTTTCACTTCTACATTACAACCCCCTCCTATCTCTCAATATTCATCTAATCAACATGTTCATGTTCAATCTAACCAGTTGCCATTACCTACTCCAGTAGTCCCTTCCTCTTCTACTATTCCTCCTACCGTTGCTCCTCCTCCACCACCTCCATCATCATCACCACCACCACCACCAACAACAACAACTATTAAAAAACCAAATGATATCGAGTTTAGTCAAGCTATTAATTATGTCAATAAAATTAAAAATAGATTTGCTAATCAACCAGAAGTATATAAAAACTTCCTGGAGATCCTACAAACTTACCAAAGAGAACAAAAACCAATCAATGAAGTGTATTCTCAAGTCACTATCTTGTTCCAAAATGCTCCTGATCTATTAGAAGACTTTAAAAAATTCTTACCGGATTCAACTATATCTGATCAACCTACTCATCTTCAAATATCCCAACGACAACAACAACAACAACGTACTGGTGCTTATTCAAATGGTAATTACTTATATAACAGTGTTTCTACATATTATCCTTCCGGATCTTCGCAAAATGGTACACCTGGTCCTTCAAGTTTTAATATCCAAAGAAAACAACAACAACAACAACAACAGAATTTACCACCAATAGGGAGTTTTTCACCACCTTCAAATGGTACGAATGGTTCATTGCAGGATGAGTATAAAAATACTGAATCGCAACAACAGCAGCAGCAGCAGCCTGGTCAAGTGGTTGGCTTACCTCCAATTGTAACTAATGACCAAACGTTGGATGATACTTCTGCTTCTTTACATAACCAGTATGTTAATACCACCCAAATGACCAATGATAATTTACAAATTTCTAATTTAAGAGATACAAATGGTCCAATAAATAATCAGATTGAGTATCCAACTACAACAACAACAGTTACAACAACAACTGCAGCTACAACAACAAATTATTATGGAAGATCAATTTCCTGTAAGACCAGAGATTGATTTGGATCCAAGTATCGTTCCTGTGGTGCCTGAACCTACTGAACCCATAGAGGATAATTTAACTCTAATGGAAGAGACAACTTTCTTTGAAAAAGCTAAAAAATTCATTGGCAATAAACAAGTCTATACCGAGTTCTTGAAAGTTCTAAATCTATTTTCACAAGACATAATAGATATCAATGAATTGGTGGACAAAGTCGAAAACTTTCTTGGTGGTCAACCAGATTTGTTTAATTGGTTCAAAAATTTCGTCGGTTATCAGGATAAGCCAAAGATCATTGAAAATATCGTCCACGAGAAACATAAATTGGATTTAGATCTGTGCGAAGCCTATGGACCAAGTTATAAAAAATTACCTAAAACTGATACATATATGCCATGTTCCGGTAGAGATGACATGTGTTGGCAAGTGTTAAACGATGAATGGGTAGGGCATCCAGTATGGGCCTCTGAGGATTCTGGGTTTATTGCCCATAGAAAGAATCAATATGAAGAGACTCTTTTTAAGATTGAAGAAGAAAGACATGAATATGATTACTACATTGAATCAAATTTAAGAACCATTCAAACATTAGAGACAATTGCAAATAGAATTGCAAACATGACCCCTGAAGAAAAGAAAAACTTTAAACTACCACCTGGTCTTGGCCACACTTCATTGACTATTTATAAAAAAGTTATCCGTAAAGTTTATGACAAAGAGAGAGGTTTTGAAATTATTGACGCATTACACGAACATCCAGCTATCACTGTTCCCGTGGTCTTGAAAAGACTAAAACAAAAGGATGAAGAATGGAGAAGAGCTCAACGTGAATGGAACAAAGTTTGGAGAGAATTGGAACAGAAAGTCTATTTTAAATCCTTGGATCATCTTGGTTTGACCTTTAAACAAGCAGATAAAAAATTGTTGACTACTAAGCAACTGGTATCTGAAATTAGTAGTATCAAAGTGGATCAAAATAATAAGAGAATGCATTGGTTAACACCTAAACCAAAGAGTCAGTTAGATTATCAATTTAATGATTTCGATATATTCTATGATATTATTAGATTGGCTGATATATTCATCGATCATAGTTCAACATATTCAAATCCGGATAAGTTAAGATTGAAAGATTTTTTAAGAACTGTTATATCACTATTTTTTTTCATCCCTGTACACACTATAAATGACGCAATTAAAGAAAGATCTAAAATTGATGATCAAGATGATGCTAACAGTTATAAAGATATCGATGAGTCTAATCAACATGATGACTCAAAGGTGAAAAGATCTAGAGATGATGTTGAATTAAGTTTATCGGATATTTTACATAAAGCTAAATATCAAAAATTGAAAAATTCATCTAAAGAAAATGAATCAGAGGGGATAACTGAAGATGAGGCTGAAAAATTAGCAAAAGAAGCGGATCTTTTAAATGAACAAGAAGCAAAAAGACCTTGGTTATTGGGTAGTATGATCGATACAGCTGATTCTTGTGGTGGCATTGCCAATAGGAAAATTTTCAACATGTTTGCAAATACAAATATCTATATCTTTTTTCGTCATTGGACTGCAATCTATACACGTCTTCATGAAATAAAAGACATGAACGAGAAAGTTACAAGGGAAATTAACAGTAGAAAGGTGGTACAATTTGCTGTTGATTTGAATTTACTTTCTACTCAGTTGAAAGATATGGGACTTGACTTTACTGGTAAAGACAGTTACCAAGAAGTATTATCAATGAGTAAAAGACTGATCGAAAACAAATTGGAACATCAATGGTTTGAAGAAAGTCTACGCCAAGCATTCAATAATAAAGCTTTCAAAATGTATACAGTGGATAAAGTCATTCAATCATTAGTAAAGCATCTTCATTCATTAATGGCTGATAGTAAGACTTCAGAAATCATGCTATTATTCGAAAAGGACCGTCATTCGTTATCGACTAGTACAAAGGACCAACTATTATATCGTCTACAAACACGCTCTCACATGTCTAGCGTGGAGAACATGTTTCGTATTGAATATAATAAAGATACACGTCACGTATGTATTCAGTACATTGCATTGGATGATTTGACACTAAACACCAAGAGAGCAAGTGATACAGACAAATGGAAGTACTATATTACATCTTATTCATTACCTCATCCAACAGAAGGTATTGATCAAGATAAGCTATATGCCCCCTTCTTAGAAAGAATACTTGACTTTGAAAATGAGGCTCTAGATGTTGAAGACCCAGCAAATAGTAAATATTCTCCAGAGGGTGTGTCACATTCAATATTGAAGATCAAGATTAGTAAAGCTACGTATGCCATGGAAATTGAACCGGGTTCCTATGATGTATTTTCTAGAAAGAGTATGAACAAATATCCAATAAAAGTTAATGAGATTAAATCTAAAAAGTCTTTGGATAAGAAGATAGCTATTATAGATAAATTTTTGAGTAGTAAATTTGGTTGGAGAAGGGGTTTAGAAGATACGTCTATTGATAGCTCTACTTCTAATGCAACAACTACTGAGAAGTCAAGTTTTGGCGATATACCTGCTTCACCATTAGTAGAGAAGGAGAGTATTAGTACTGTCTCCAAAGAATCGTCTACTGCACCTATGGGGGATAGTTCTAATGACCAAGCTATAGCTACAACTAGTACACAGTGAGAATTTTGAAGTTTAATGATGACATATTGTATATATATTAGATACATCGTAGTATTATTATTTAATTGCGTTTTATGTATAAAGGTATGTAAAGAATGATAGTGAATTATGAATTTTTTCAATTAATTTAATTGATGATATAACCCCTATATTTGTGTAATTAATATATGATTTCATTCTGTTGGATAAAATAAATTAGCTATAAAGAAACTATCCAACAAAAAAAATAAGTGAACTAAGGTAAGTTCTATTACACATACTCTTCTGTATTCACTCTTCATCAACATCTACTCCAAAATCTTGTAGTTTTTCTCCCCATTCATTTACCCAATTACTTCTATCGATAATAATACTGGTTCCTGACACTTGACTATCACGTTGAGATGGAACAGTAAACTTTGATGGTCTATTACGGACCACAAATTCTCCATCTTCAAATATCTGTTCAACATCTGTATCTTCCAAATTGACTTGTTTCCTACCACCATCGGGTGGCCATGGTAAAGTTAACATTAAATCTTCAATTGATAGATTTTCTTCATATTGAGAGATATCATTTTTACTGAAACTAATACCATCACCCCTTGGTTTTCCAAAAGGCCATAGTAATAGATAAATTGGACCTAATGATTGTTCCCAATTTTTCCATATACCAATATCATAAGGAAAATTTACTATTGATTCGAATCTTACTTTTCTGTCCTTGTACTTTCTTAACAATATGTTAGCTTCTTCTCTTCTTTTAGCGTTGTTCTCAGGTGGATATAAGTCCCACAACCTTTGGATCAATAAAGGAATTAATTTTTTATGATAAAATAAAGTTTCTAATCTATCCAGTTCCCAAGTTTCAATCTGTGTCCTACCATGTAATATTTGATTATTTATACAACGGATCAGTAAGATAAAGATAGTTAACCATATAAATAGATTAAAAGGGATCAGTATTGTAAGGAAAATGAACTCCGTTCTTTGAAATGAAATATTAACATTATTCCACAAATTCCAAATACAAATAACCCTTTTAAAGAAATACCAGTTTAATTGACTAGTCGATATAATTATCCAGAGCAAAAATCTTATAAAATGAGGGAAATTTTTGTAACCAACACAATTTAAAGTCCAGGGACAATGATGATCCATCATAAGAACACATTGGTTGCATGTTTTGCAATGATGTGTTCTTTCTGGTTTAATATTGTTACATTTATGACAGAATTTCTTATGATTCATCATATTTATCCTTCTGATATTACCCTTGTTCTTATTCAGTTCTGAATTGTTTGATATTGATGGGGGTCTACCTGGATTAGTAAAAATAGCTGACAAGTAGGAGAACCATATCATAGTTACCGAAAACTCAAATACGAATTGACCCCGTAGAGATACGAAGTTGGATAGAATAAAATAATGTGCATTATATGAAATAAATGTAATAATTGCAGTTGGTATAGCAACGCCTAGCCAAGACCATTTCAATTGCTGAACCATCAGAAATCCACAAATGATTGGTTAAGATATTAAAATTTATCAAATAAGCTTCATATACATGTATTTGTATACTTAGATGACACATACAAAAAAAAAAGTTGTGTAATGGAGCTTCTTTACATTTGCCTTTGTATAACTTTTGTACCAAATAAAAGGCGATATCAAAATCTTTTGATAATTGAAAATGAATTTAGTGTGCAAGGAATAAATATATATTTGATAGTAGTGATGGTAATAGTTGGTGGAAAGTTAACAAAGTAGCTGTAGACATCCTGTGTTTCAATCTGTTGTCATAGAATAAGGTTCACTTGAACATGGGATGACTTCGCAAAAAGTTGAAACAATCATTTATAGTGAACTAATAAAGCATGAGTGGACAGAATGTGTATGTGTAAAAGGTGATAGGGAGGAACAGAAAATGGAAATTAGTGATGGGGATGCGACTCTTCTTACATTTTTAAAGATCATACCTACAGATACGATTTTAGTATTTTGTTTTGTTAACCTTTCTATGGACATTAGTGTAGATAAGAATTTTGAAAAGGTTAACGATAATGAACAATATAATGCTTCGATTTATACTCTATCTAAAGAGCAAATAAAACAACAATGTGAAGAACAAGGTTACATGAACATGTATTACGATTCGGTCTGTGTTGAGATTCTAAAATCGGATCCAGGAAGGGAATACTTGTTAAATCATCGAAGTAATGTAGCGTCTTTTGTTCTGTTGTTATCTTTAAAATCGCATTTGAAATTAAGGGTGTCCTTAACACTATGTGATTCGGTAACTTCTAATTGTTTGCTGACTTTACACTCAAATCTAATGAAACAACTTGTCTTGAGTGCTACTCTTTTATCTAATCAATTAGAAGTTCAAGACCACATTTTAAGAAAAAAGGATGAAATTATCAGTTTTTTAAGCGATACTGTTATTAGTCTAGGTGGATCACAACTATTAAATAAATGGGCACCTGTTGGGTCAAATAACTATCAGTGTATGCAAAAATGTGAAAACACAGAGATTATACTTCCTCCTAGTACGGATGCACAATGGATGGGAAATCATATACAAAAAATGATGCACATATATTTAAAGTTTAAAGGTCATAGATGTGCAACAGATGATTCGTCTAGTTCTGCAAGGAATGTTAATGGAAGAAATAAGAAGAGGAAAATGGAGGCGTCTCCCTCAGACTCTACCGTATATTCCAGAAAGATTTCCGTTTCTGAATCGACTGGTGATGAAGCTACTTCATTAAACGTTGAGACAGACCAGAACCAAAAGTTTAAGAAGGCCAAAAAATCCTTTGGTAGAGTCAGAGTATCCAAAGGCACGTGAACCTTCAATAAAAATTTAGATCAACACTCTTACTTAACTGTCATGGAGTGCATCCAATACATATATATACATATATATATATGTGTGTGTATCACGTATAAATTGACATAAATACAGAAACCTTAATAAAAGTGATATGTTAGCAATAATAAAAAAAATATATTTATTTATTCCTATAGATACACACATATATCTAAAAATAAATATATATATATATATATTTTAGTAAATATTAACACAATGGATTAATATTTGTAATGAGTTTTGATGATGGTAAAGAAACCCTCATAAAGAAGATAATAAAAAAGGATTAAAATAAAAATAAATGTTGATAATAAAAATATAAAGTAATAAAAAAAAAACTTTTATTATATAGAGATGTGAAATAATGGAAACATTGTCAAAAAAGAATCCACTCTTTTTAACCTTCTTCCTTGCTTCACTATAATCTATATAATACCAACAATTATTCCCCTTTTCTTAACGTAAACGTCTAGCTTCACGTTCGGATTCCATCAAGACTAAGATGTCATTTTCTCTGACTGGACCCTTAACATTTCTGACAATAGTTCTAGAAGTGTCTTCTAAGAATTCAACACGGACTTGGGTAACACCACCACGAGAACCGGTTCTACCTAAAACTTTGATGACTTTAGCTAAAGTAACTGGGGTCTTGGAATCCATTTTGCTGCCTTGCTGGGATGGAATGTTGGGGTGGAGATGAAGTTAAGAAAAGTGGGAACGAAAGGTTTAGAAGAAGAACTCGATAAATATATAAATAAAAGTCTGTCTTGAGACTTAGCTGATATCAACTAAGGAAACATTTGTAACAAGTAGTTCAAGAGAGAAAAGTAGTAAGTAAAAAGTTTATGAAAGTGACCTTGGGTTGCACAAGGTTAAATGGAAGTAAAAAATTTGGAGTCCAATTTTGATCACAAAAATTCAAGAGAAAAAAAAATTTTTTTTTTCTAATTATGAAAAACAAATTCGAAGCAGAAAAAAAAATTTTTTTTTGTGCGTGGGTCACGTTGTACGGCGGGAATTTTCCAGAAATTGAAATAAGTCCTTTTGATTCAAATGTAATTTGGTAACCATGTCTTGAAAGTTGATGACTACTGAATCAGTATCTCTTTGAAATTCCTCTTGTAGCTCTTCGATTTTTTTGGTATATTTACTTAGCAACGGTTTAATTAAAGTTTGCTTGACTTCTTGATTAATCATATTAACCTTATTGGCAAATTCCCTTGCGAAACTGTTGACAGAATGTTCAATTTGTTTTTGCAACAGGTTTGTAAAGTCATACGGTAAAGTGACAGTAGATGATGTGGTTGCTTCGTTGTTGGACAGAGCAGGATTGTCAATATGGATGATTTCTTCGTTATTTTCGTAATTAATATTATCAAGTTTAGTTTTTTTTGATAGATTAAGGGGGGTACTATTGGTGGTGGTGGTAGCATTAGCTAGTATAGTTGTGGAGTCATCACCAATCACATTATTTTTTTGCAAAGTACTGTTTTTTTCTTCTTTTATGCTTATTTTATTTGATTGAGGATGTACTGTATCTTTCTGTACATTTAATTGAGAAGATTCAATAGTAATAACTGGTGTGAAATTATCTAAATGTCCTTGTTTTAGATGTTTGAAATTTTTACCACTAATGTTATGATTTTTTTTATCTTTATTCTTCTTATTTTGTTTTAAATTATTTGGAATTTTTTCAACTTTTGGTTTTACTACCTTTGAATCCTTGTATTTAGTAACACTATTATTTACCTTTTTATATGTACTGTCAATCTTCCTATCGATAGGATTTTTTTTCTTGACATATTTTTTTATGTTATTAGATGGTAATATTTCATTGTATTTTGTTATCAATATAGAATCTTGTGAAGGTGTTAGATTATTACCATTTAATTTTAATATTGTCTTTGAAGTACTTACTCTGTATTTATTATTTTCTGCAAAGGGTGAAACAAGAGTTATAGTTTTCAAATTCTGATGACATAAAAGAATATGGTTTTTACTAATTAAAGAAGGAGTAGTAGTAGTAGTAGTAGTAGTAGTAGTACCATTACAGAAGTTATCATTTTTATCAAAAAGACACCAAAAGTTATTTATTTCTAAAACAACCTCCTTGTAATATTTCTCTGTAGTATTTTGATAATATTGGAAATCATCTATTTCTAATAATATGCCCACTGAATCTATATAAAGATATAAAGAATTTTGGATGACTTGTACATAAATAGGGCCCAGGTAACGTTCTTTATTATTTACTACAATTTGATCTATTTTATAAACCATTAAAGAGTTGATATCGAAGTGGCAATCTTTAAAATCTTTGTTTTGGATCATTTTAAGCAAAATATAACTTGGGAAATGGTTCAAATTAGAAGGGAAATGGTTTAAAAGTCTCAAAAATTGTTTCGATATTAATTGCGGATGAATTTTTGACAACTTCCAGACAATAATTAAAAGTTTCCAATCTTTGATCGAAATATTTTGTAACCATTGGATTAAGATTAAACAATCCAAGTCAATATCAATGATCAACTTATTGAATTGAATATACTTTAAAATATAATTGAATATTTTTGAATTTGGAAAACTACATTTAATCAAATCATTCAACAATTGTAAAGATTTAATACAGTATGGTTTTGTATTCAGTTCGAAACACTCGTATAACGTTTCATATAATTTTGGATCACCATCACTCTGAATACATATTTCAATTAACTGTTCAATTCTTTGGTCCATATCTTATTTTATTTTCTTTTTTTTTTTTTTAACTCTTTGCAGTAATGGTTGGAGTTAAGGAACGACAACTCAGCCTGCCTGGATACAAAACACTGTAGAAGGTGAAAGTAAATGATACGTTTAGAATGTTCCAAGTAGAGAAGAAAGAGAAAACAAACTACAAACTTGCACTTATATAATAATGATATACTGTAACATTTGAATTAACCGCCCAAGTGGTTGTGTCTTCCAGTATGCAGATACGTGGGGTGCATGGGTGGTGTAGAACTGGCCCCGTCTCCCCTTTTTTTTGTTTTTCTTTCTCCCATTTCCAAAAACGGAGGAAACGCAGACAATCGGTGTGTATTGGGGGTGTAAGGATGTCACAGTCGTTGGACTCAAGTCCGGTTCTTTAGAACATCTGGATAAATTTACAAGAAATCTCAGAATAATTGATAAATGGATATTTTTAGTGTTGCTTGATCAAATACATACATTGTATACGCGTATGTTTTATCCAGGTATCAGTAACAAGGGTTCAATAATTAAATATACATATTTATTATTATTATTATTATTATTATTATTATTATTATTATTATTATTATTATTATTATTATTATTATTATTATTATTATTATTATTATTATTATTATTATTATTATTATTATTATATAGATATAACTAATAATATAGGGGTATATAATATAACATACTTTGACCAGCAAAGTAAAGTGAAAATAGTAAAATAGAAATGAAATAACAGAAAAAAAAGAACAACTTGTAACGTATGTTTGGATCCACACAGAATTTTTCAAACATGTTTAATCGTATATATCTATGATTATGTGTTTTTCTGATTTGTTACTTTTTTCCTTTTTTTTTTATTTGTTTATTTGTTTATTTATCTTGATCTGAACAATGTTAACTTACGTTGTGGATTTATAGATTATTATCTCAATAACATATCAATATAAAAGAAAATAAATATTGGCTTATGGAAATAGAGATATTATGGATCTAAATTTTTTAGTATCACTTAAGTTATCAGAATTCAGTTGATAAATAAAATTTTTTTCTTAAGGAAAAAAAAAACAACAATATGAAATTTTAAATGTTGTGTGTGTAAGGTTTATTGATTAATTTCATAATTGAACATCACAATAATCATACGTTAGGTCGAATGTGGCTATATTTGTAGTTGAATTACCAATTTCGTTCATTGACGTAATCGTTTCATTATCTTCATTATCAAGATAATTACTTTCATTATTATAGGTATATTCTCTATCATCCCATCTTTTATCAAAACATAACAAAGTGTCAGTTGAATTAGTTTTTGTTAAGAAATTATTATATTTATAAGGATTGTTGTAATCATCTGTAGTTATGGTATCTGAAGTGGTCGTAGAAGAAGTACCGGTAATACTATTAGTAGCAGTAGCTATTGTTGTAGTATTATTGAAACTGTTCAAATTTGGTGAAAAAGTATAATCGTAATCATAACAATCAAAGAAATATTCTCTTTCACTATCATCTGTATCCCATGATGATAAATCAGAGTAAGAGGATGAAAGTGACGGTGTACTACTATCATTAATAGTAGTAGTAGCAGTAGTCATGGTATTGTCATTGTCAGTGTTATTATACTTATTTATTAATGTATCGTAGTCTGTTTCTTGCATTTGATCATCAATGAAAAATGATAATTTGTTTTGATTTTTGGGATGAATCCAATATGTATCGGTATGAAACATGTGTTTTAGTGGAGATTCATTATAGTAATCTGTATCCTTTGAAAATTTTCTGGTTACAATCCTATTACTATTCTTTGGAAAATTATTATTATTACTATTAGTAGTAGTAGAGGGTGGTGCTGGTAGTTGGGGTGGTGATATTATTATTATGATTAACAGAAGATATTGAATCGTTAAACTTCGGTAAAATATTCAGATTCAATATAAAATTTTGATAATTGTTGTTATCATAATATACTGTATCATTAATATTATACATGCAAACAAATTCCAAATTCAAATTATTATGGTTATTTGTCATGATATTATCAATTAAATTATGGTAATGTAAGAAAAACTTCCAAGAGTTCAAATCAATATCAAAGATAAAGATATCTTCGTAATCTGTTGGAGAATGTGAATAATTTGCCTTTATGTAGTGAATTTGTTTCCAACCATCGAATGTAAATTTACATTGAATAAATTTTTCATATTGTAAGTTACGTACTTTCACTGTACCACGAATAACATTATCCTTGACTAACGATATGTTGACTACTTTAATATTATCATAGGATTCAAAATGATTATGACTGTTGTTGTTGTTGTTGTTATAATTATCAAAATTTGAATTTATAATACTTGCTTGAATATCGTTATTATAGATTGTTGACATATTAAAAGTAGGAGATTCGATTATATTATTGAAATTTGAAAGAGAACTGGTATCTGTAACGGTCTTAGCTGCACAATTTGTAGAAGCAATACTGGTTGGAGTATTAGTATATGTAATATGATAGTTGTCAAAATAATCTAGATCAAAATCATCTGCAATGTCATCAAAATTGAAATCCCATAGATTTTTATTATTCGATGTATTTCTAGTATAGATATTAGGAATTAGTCTTTTTGCAGGTGTTGATGTTGTGTCAGCAGTACTAGAAAATGTTGAGGTATTATCTATTGGATAGAGTACAGGAGAAGTTTCATCGGATATACTTATCGGCTCATCATTAATATGAAAACTTTTAACAGTAGTCAATTGAGGAGCAAATCTGACAAATTTACAAGTATTTGAAGAACTTGAATTAGAAGAAAATGATGTTGAGGATGCAGATGAAATTGAAGACGTTGAGGAGGTTATAGAGGGGGATAAAGAGTCATGGCGTGAGAGTTTTAGCGACGATTTCAATTTTTTCATGATGTTTTATTTATTTATTAATCAATTAGAAAATAATTATAATATGGTATAATATAGTTAGGATGTTACTAATGTGTTAATCTTGTTATTTGTTTTTTGATAGAAAAAAATATTTATAAATGGAACTTATGAAAGGAAATCTTATTAGATAGAGAAAGTAGAGTTACCTAGATAAGGTGGTAACAAAAGAAGAAAATAATTAAAAGAGATGAAGAAGATACTAAAGAGGAATATCGAGGGAGAAGGGGTGGAGGTGTCAAACAATTAAAATGGACGATAGTGGGAAAAGATAAACCTATATATATATATATATATATATATATATATATAGTGTGTGTACCGATATTTTATTATCTTTTTTTTTTCTTTTCTTTTATGATGAATGATAGATGAACTCAAGATCAATAAAACAAGTGAAGGAACATATCAACAAAGGAAGAGCCACAGACAAAGACAAAAGAATTTTTGTTACGTGGAGAAAAGTGGATAATGTTAACAATAATGTAAAACGGAGGTAATACAAATGATAAAACCTGAGACTCAAAATTTAACAAGTGACTGTATGAGGAAAACAAAAACAAAGGAAAACATTTGTAGAAAATGACGCGAAAATTCGATACAATCTTTATCTGTAAAAAAAAAAAAAAAAAAAACAAAAATACATATATTATATATCTACATATCTACATATATATATATATATATATATATATATATATGTACTAGAATGTATGTGTGTGTGTTTGTTGTGTGTTTGTTTAGTTCTGACTTTCCCACGGCTTAAATAAAGGAGATTGATAATATTATAAAGATTTCCGGTTTGAGAAAAAAAAAACAACTACAACAATAAGTCTGTGATTCAACAAAGCAACCAAGTCTATTATTATTTTTACTAATTATGTTGTATTCATGTATCTGGTAGAAAACAATAGACCGGTTATCTAACTAGGAAAGTGAAGCTCCTATTTTCTTTGTTTCCAACTGCACACCCCCCACTGATTTTATTGTGTAGTATTGTTGTGCTTCTGCGTGGGGGGAGAATGGCAAAACAATAGGCGGTAACTTCAGAGTCTTTAATAGCCAACATTTATACAAATCCTCTATTGTGGCTCATTTCCGCGGGATGTTGTTACTGTAAGATTCTAGAAGTTTGAATGTCGGAATGGTCTGCAATTCTTTTTTTTTTTTTTGACAGAGTCCTTTTATTTTTTTTTTTTTTTTTTGCTTTGCAGTAAACAAAAAAAAGTTCCCGTGTTGTTGATGTAAATAAAACAGATACGCCATTGTTTGAGATTTTTGGAAAAAGGCGGCTAGATTTAAAAAAAATTGTTCTGAATTTCCGATTCCCAAAGAAAAAAGAAAAAGATGCTTCTTCTTCAGGGGTGGACATTGAAAGACTCTGCTACTTTTAATGTTCTATATATCGCCTTCGTGTCTCTCAGAAGATAGTGATAATCTTTCCACTGAAGATGATGGTACGTATATGTTTACTTTGCATCAGAATCAAGTATGGTATGGTTGGTGAGTGGGAAAGGCAAGGTAAGATATATTTCTTAAAGGGTTGGATAATAAGCTAACTCCCTAAATAGTAATATATGTGTGTTGTAATATAAACGTTGTAAATAGATTCTTCAAATGTGTGTCTCTTACTTTTACTTTCTTCAACAAAAAAAAAAAAAGTAAAAATAAAGTACTAGTAATAAAAAGGTTTACATATATCTGTTGAGCGTTGTTTTGTTTGAAAGTGTTTCAAGGCAGGATCAAACTTGCCTGCTCCATGTGATGAGGGATTTTGCTTAGAGTATTAGTGCTTTTATTTTTTAAACAAAAAAGGAAAAAAAGAAATCAAATTTATTGGAAGCAAAAGCAAGGCTTAAATCATACAAATAAATATTCGACCAGATCAAAGCGGTTGAAGTTTCCCTTCTTTTTTTTTTGTTCTTGTTGCATAAAAAAATTGTTGGGAACAGTTTGGGAATTATTTGCGCACTAAAACATCCTAACTTTGTATGGGAAAAGAAAATATAGAATAGTTTTATGGTTGTAAAAGAAATAAGATAAATCTGTCCAGAGTTTCTATTTCCAATTGCATGTATGTTGTACAGAACTAGTAATAATTTCCTGTTTTCTAACAGCAAGAGCCAGTAAACCGTCTCACAGGCTCGTCTTTTTTTGTTACTGGCATGTCATAGAAAATAGGATCATTTGTAGAAGGAAAAGTCCTGGTTTGTAACAAACACGTCAAAGTATCCATAAATTGGGTGTGTTCATTATTTTATAATGTTTTTTTTTTTGTTTAAATCACTTACTTTCACTTCGTACTCAGTGACGGTTTCAATTTGTTCATATCGTTTGAAACGAGCCATTTTTGTTTTTTATCAAAGTTTCTTTATTTTCTTTTTTTTCTTGTGTGTGAATTTAATATATCCAGAAAGGTAAAAGATGAAAAATTGGAAGATCATCGAATTGATTCATAAGAATTTGGTATATATTATTTAATGAAAGTTGATATAATATTGAATTCTCTATTCAAGTGTTATTCCTTAATAATAGTATTAATAAAAACTCTACAAAATTATCATTATCCCATATAAAGATATATATATATATATCAACACGGACTAGCTGATATCGCCTAGTTTTTTTTATATTTTTTTTCGTTTTTGTTTTTGTTTTATTTGATATACTATATACGTTATGTCCTTTGATAGTCCAGAAATTTATAGTGCACCAGTTTTACAAGGTCAAACTCCAAATGACGATGATAATACACAGATAATTAAAGCGTTTACAAACTTCTTATTGGATTTTAGATTCAATTCTCAATTTATCTATAGAGACCAATTAAGAAATTCCATTTTGATTAAAAGATTCGCACTAACTTTAAATTTAGAACATTTGATCTCTTATAATGAGGATTTATACAATAAACTATTGGATGATCCATCGGATATTATACCTTTATTTGAAATTTCTATCACTCAAGTGGCTAAACGGATGATTATTCTAAATAGAAAACAACAACAACAACATGAACATAAATAATGCTAATATAGAAGAACCAGATATCAACAATTTAACTACTTCATCCTCCAGTATCGACATTGATCCAAACTTGATTCCAAATTTCCAATTAATACTTAACTCGAATTCAAATCAAATCAGTCTAAGAGATTTAAATTCTTCCTATGTTTCTAAGATTATTAGAATATCTGGGATAATCATTTCCACATCAGTTTTGTCCTCAAAGGCCACGTATTTACAATTGATGTGTAAAAATTGCAGGCACACGACTTCTTTAAATATAAATAATACTGCTAGCAGTATGAATAATAACAATTTTGTATTACCGCACTCGTGTCTATCAAACAAACAAAATCTGAATAACCCAAGCTCTGCTACTATGACAAGCGATAATAATACCACAAATAATACAAACTGTGGTCCTGATCCATACATGATTATTCATGAATCCTCTCAATTCATTGACCAACAATTCTTAAAATTACAGGAAATCCCTGAATCTGTACCAATCGGTGAAATGCCAAGGAATATAACTATGTCTTGTGATAGATACTTGACGAATATGGTTGTACCAGGTACTCGTGTCACCTGTATCGGTATTTATTCTATCTATAACTCCAAGAAATTCGGCTCAAATAGTGCATCTGGCAACAGTGGAGGTGGTAACGCTGTCGCTATCAGAACACCCTACATTAAAGTATTAGGTATCCAACCAATAGTGGACACAAATTCAAGTATTCAAATAAATTCTAATTCTGTATCGTCCCTTACTGCATTATTCACTGAAGAAGAAGAAGAAGAGTTTCTGAAATTATCACGTCAAAAAAATATTTATTCTTTACTGGCTAAATCTATTGCACCTTCGATCTATGGTAATGAAGACATTAAAAAAGCAATCTTATGTTTATTGATGGGCGGTTCTAAAAAAATCTTGCCTGATGGAATGAGATTAAGAGGTGATATAAATGTTTTGTTATTGGGGGATCCAGGTACAGCTAAATCACAATTATTAAAATTTGTAGAAAAAGTGGCCCCAATCGCGGTTTATACGTCGGGTAAAGGTTCTTCTGCAGCAGGTTTGACCGCAAGTGTTCAGCGAGATCCAATGACCCGTGATTTTTTCTTGGAAGGTGGTGCTATGGTTCTTGCAGATGGTGGTGTTGTTTGTATCGATGAATTCGATAAAATGAGAGATGAGGATAGAGTAGCTATCCATGAAGCAATGGAACAACAAACTATATCTATTGCAAAAGCAGGTATCACGACAGTTTTAAATTCTAGGACAAGTGTATTGGCTGCTGCTAACCCAATATATGGTAGATATGATGAATCTAAATCACCTGGTGAGAACATTGATTTCCAAACGACAATTTTATCTAGATTTGATATGATTTTTATTGTTAAAGATGAGCATAATGAGGAAAGAGATATTTCAATTGCAAATCATGTTATTAATATTCATACTGGGAAAATTTCACAAGAACAACAATATCAAGAGAATAATGGTCAAGAGATTCCAATGGAGAAATTGAAAAGATACATTCAATATTGTAAAATGAAATGTGCGCCAAGATTATCATCACAAGCTGCCACTAAGTTATCATCTCAATTTGTGACTATTAGAAAACAGGTATTAAGAAATGAACTTGAAACTAGCGAAAAGTCTACAATCCCTATTACCGTACGTCAATTGGAAGCTATTATCCGTATCACTGAAGCATTAGCTAAATTAGAATTATCTCCAGTGGCACATGAAAAACATGTTGATGAAGCAATTAGATTATTTCAAGCATCTACTATGGATGCTGCATCTCAAGATGCTAGTACAGCGTTGGCTAATTCTACTGGTAATAGAGGTAATAACCAAAATGGTCTAAATGGCAAAAACTTGATGGCAAGTATACGTTTAGTGGAACAAGAATTGAAGAGAAGATTGCCCATCGGTTGGTCTACTTCTTACCAAACTTTGAAGAGAGAATTCGTCGACACTGGTAAATGTTCACAGATGGCCTTAGATAAAACTCTGTATATTTTGGAAAAACATGATACAATTCAATTAAGACATCAAGGTCAAAATATTTATAGAAGTGGTGTTTGAGTTTTGTGTATTGACTTGTCATTGCCCGTATATATAACAGGGTTATGTAGATAGATATATTTATGTTGGTGTTAACTACAAATTTTGTAATTTTATAGAAATTTTGTAAACCTGTATTTATTTCTGCATTGCCATTATTATTGGAATGGAACCATGCAGTGATTGGTTTTAATGCAAAATGGTAACTGAGCATATCTTTTTACTGTTGGTTTACTTCAAAGGCCATTATCAGTTCTCTATAATATTATTTATTAACTCTTTTAATTTACATTACAGGGAAATAGAAAAAGTTGTTCAGATAGAAGAAAGTGAAAAAAAAATTGAAAAATGAAAAATTGCTTCTAAAGAAAAGCGGAGAGCATGAGAGCCCATCGAAGAAGTACTTAATAAAAGAAGTCTTTATTAATACAACGTCAATCTAGTTATTTAGGTATTGTCAATTGTAAATAAACAAATATATATAAATACTTCGGTAGAATTATAGGACAAGTAATAAGATAACCTAACAGTTTTGAGTGGATCTTTGTTTAAATTAAAAGATTTTATTTTTATTTTATTCCTAGAGTAAAAATCTGAATATAAGATATAAACTATGGCGTATGTTTGACCCTTATTCCACATATGAATATGGATATTCTCTGATTATTATTTTCTTCTCAAGAAAATATTTTGTTTAAAAATTAATAAGTTTATCTTACTAACAATAGTTCATTTGATATATATTTTACAGTATTGATTTTACAGTGACCAATTATTAGATCGTCCAAAAATTGAATTAACTAAGGAAGAATTGAAACAATTGGAAGAATTTGAATTTAAACATGGTCCAATGTCACTAATCAACGATGCTATGTTATCTAGAACACCGGTCATAATATCTTTGAGAAATAATCATAAGATTATCGCGAGAGTGAAAGCATTTGATAGACATTGTAATATGGTTTTAGAAAATGTGAAAGAGTTGTGGACAGAGAAGGAAAGGAATCAGACCGTGAATAAAGAAAGGTTTATAAGTAAGTTATTCTTAAGAGGAGATTCTGTAATAGTGATTTTGAAGGCACCAGTACAATAAATATTAAGTAAAATCAGTAATAATAGAAAATAAAAGGAACAAGAAGATACAAAAGTGTATTTTATAGTATAAAGTATGTTGGAGTTAGTTAAAAACTGAGAATAATAGTATATGACAGTAGCATGGTCCTATATCGCCCTCATCATTTTCAATTTGATGTTTTGATAGATTTTATCTATCTAAAAAATATAATATATTACTATTATACAAAATATGCATAAATAGACACCTACAAATATATGATATGCAAAGTTCTGATGTTATTATTTTGCTATTACTTTTCTGTGTGCGTTCGTTTTTTATCCTAATTACTTATTTAAAAATTATTATCAGTTATTTGAAGTTTTTTAATGGATCTGTTTTAACATTCTTACGTTTTGTCACTTTACCTTTCTTACTGTGACGACCATTCTTTTTAGGATTACTGTAAGGGATAAAACCTAATTTCTTCTTGCTTATTTGTTTTCTAGCAGCTTCAGGTAACAAATATTCAGGTATTCTCTTTAAATGTTCTTGTACTCTTGCAGGGTGTAATTCTTTATCATGTCTTAATGTTTGTAACTCTTTTGGATTTTCTTCAAAATGTCTCTTCAATTTTTCACTGGTTAATAATTCTTCTCTCAGTTCTTTGATTCTTGCTTCTCTAACTGCCACTTGGGTCACTGCACGGAACCCATCTTCTAATCTATAACGGAAACCTTCGATTTGCTTTGGATCGAAAGAGTACGGTTGCAACTCAAGGCCAAGTTTGCCTTGTTGTTTCATAATTCTGGAAAAGATCTTTTCATCTCTCTTTGCTGTTGGACATGAAGATGGTTTATGTTTACCAAATTCCTTTGATGGAACTACAAATGATATAGCAGTGCCGGTTCTACCAGCACGTGCAGTTCTACCAATTCTATGGACATAAGATTTTGCTGTAGTTGGTAAATCAAAATTCAAAACACATGCCACATTTCTGAAATCAACACCACGAGAGACACCATATTCTTTATCTTTCTTAATTTCTATAGATTTATTTTTCTTTTTACTATCTTCGGCAATTGATTTATCCACATTGACTCTATCATCAGAGTTTTTCAAATTATTCTCTTTTAGGTTTTCTTCTTCTTCCTCGTCTTCTTCTTGGAAGTAGTCAGAATCATCAGTAGCAATCAATAGATGATATAAATTCTTATTGAATTGATCAACAATGTGTTGTCTTGAATTGGATGGTAATTCACTGTTTAAGATACAAGATTTGATCCCAAATTGTTCGAGAACCAATTTCAGTCTATATCCTCTATCAATGTTATTGACAAAGATTAGTGTCTTCCCTTTAATTAAATTTAACTTAAAAATGACATAACATAATAAAAACTTATCAAATTCTGAGGTCTTAACATAGTATTGAATCAATTTGGTTTTATCTTTGTTAATTTCTTCGTCATTAAATTTTAATATGGCTGGAGAACGGCAAAAAATTTTCTTTAAATTTTGAATATCGTCATTTAATGTAGCACTCATTAAGAAAGTTTGCAAATTCTTTTTTAATGGTAAATATTCAGCAATCTTATTCAAATCTTCTTGATAACCAAAAGTTAAGACCAAATCAACTTCATCAATAACTAAAAATTTTAAATTATCTAAAGATATAGAATTAATCTTAGTGTCCAATAAACTAGTCAATTTGCCAGGTGTGGCAATAATGATCTCAGGGTTTTCTAAAAGTAAAGTATTCATGACAGCAGATGGTAATTCTGCAGAAATATTCAAAGTTCTAATGTCCTTGGAACAATACACGATCATCTTTTCTAAGACATTAAACACTTGTTGAGCAAGTTCTCTAGTAGGTACTAATATGATACCTAAAGTATTACTCTCATTATGAAGGTTTGCACTTGGTTCATTTTTCTTGTAATCTAGGATGGTTTGAATAACAGGTATCAAGTAAGATAAAGTCTTACCGGAACCAGTAGCAGCTTTAGCAATAATATCTCTTTTTTGCTGAAGTGCTAATGGAATAGCATGAGATTGGATTAACGTAGGGTGCGTAAAGCCAGCTCCTTTTATAGCCTGTAATAATCTTGAATCCAATTGGAAAGATTCAAAATTGATTGAGTCATCAATATAAACATCAGCAGCTAATTCATTACCATTTTTTTTGCTCATTTTGGAGTAATTTTGTTGTTGATTCTGCTTATTATAAAGGAGGAGATAGCAGGAACTTCATATAAATCAAACAATTTAATAAAATCTAACCAGCTAATATGGCAACTGTTTAAGCAAATATGGGATGAGATGAGATGAGATAATCTTCTTTTCTAAAAATTTAAATTCCAGTTATTTTCTTTTTTTTTTCTTTGGTTATTTCAAATTTTTTTTTTTTTTGAAAATTCAAATATTTCCTGGAGTACGTTGTAAATGATAGTGATTAAAACAAATAACCTCTTTAGGAGAGATTATAGAGATTCTTCCATTTTAGAATTTTTGTTGGAATGGTTTTGTTTAACTATTGGAATTCATTAGAGAAGGGTTTATGTTGAAAGTTGTGACGTTGTAACACTTTATAAGTCATTATGTACTATAAAAAAAAATGTTAGTTAGATTAATAATGATTTTTCTATTAATTTACTTTATATATAACTAATATATATATGCATGTTCATGACTTCCAGAAGATGAATTTGTATTGTGTTAGTGTTTACTATTCTTGATTATTATTACTTCATTTAATGTGTATGTGTGTGTGTATTTTTTTTAACATAATGTTGAGACTAAGTCACCTCCAATACTTAATATACTTTCTACTCTGCCTTTCAATGGATTGGAGTTACATTCCTCGACTTTCATATTTGTGAAATTAACTTTTGCTATATGCTTCCCAAGGGCAATTACACCAATAATATCTGTATTTGTTTTTTTAAGTTCTTTTGTACTTTTCTCATTCAAGTTTAAAGTAAAGGCGTCGCCAAATTGTTCTTTGAATAATTCAACCACTTGTTTAATTTTCCACGTTATTTCATGTTGCTGGACAAGAATATCTTCGTCATCGTAGTTTTCAGATTCTTTAGAGTGTTCATGATTGCAATGACGACTACTCATCCTTACACTTGCAGGAGAAGAATCAACAGACATTAAAATTGCAGCGACTGAATCTGCAATGGCATCGGTTACCAATCCCTGCGTCCATTCTACGATGGCTACAGATCCCACTAATGTTACATGTATATCTCCCATAATTTGTAAAACCAATTTTTTATCCTCCTTTGATTTGATTTCTTGCTTTTCATCTTTTATTATGGTCTCTCCAGTGATATTTTCATCATCCTGTAGGATTGTTATATCACCAAACATTTGACAAATATGCCAATATACTAATTCTTTCTTACAATTTATTTTTAAGGTTTGCCTTTCCTTTAAAATAGTTGTAGATAATTCTGTATGATGTTCTCTTAAATCTGATAATGAGACTAGATTTAAATCAAAATTCTTGTCATCTGATACTAACAACCCAGATACGATAATCTCCTTATCAGAATTATTTTCATTTTTAATCTGTTCATCTTCAACTTTTTCTTCCTCATTTACATCACTATTAACCTTTTCATTTACCATGTCTCTTGTCATAGAACCTGTCTCCATCTTAATATCTTTAGTTTCCCCTTCTTGTTTAATATCATGAATAACACTTTCCTCTTTATATATTTCATCCACAATATTGCCAATAGCTTTAGCAATCTTAATACCTTTAAATTCTATGCTTACTTCAACTGAATTTCGTGGGTTATATACATGAACTTCATTATCTGTACCCTTCAACGATGAAAAATTAGATAATAGAGCAGATTTTAATCTACCCATAGGATTAGATTCACCATGAACTAGAATGATATTAGAGGCGTGAATTTTTTCAATAAATTCAAGATTTTCTTGGAAGTCAACATGTGCAGCAAAAGATATTTCTTCTACTTGACAGCGTCTGGGGATTGAAATTTCTGGATTATTAACGGATGGAATTGTATCAGGTTCCAATATTATATATTTAGCCATGGTTCCTTCAACAGAATAGCCTGTTATTAAAATTAAATTTTTTTCCTCAGGACACCATCTCTCTAATAAATCTCTTGAAATACCACTTTGTAACATCCCAGGTGATGCTAACATAACACTTGGACCAAAATCTTCAAAGTCGTCTAAATTCTTTAAATAAGCTATGTTCTTGAAGATAAATGGGTTTGTCTGCGAGTTTCTAAATTTTTTACGTATATCATCATTCATCATATTAACATATGTTTGGTATACACTCATACATTTTCTAGCTAGATCAGAGGCATAATATATTGGCACTTGTCCATTTCCTAATTCTTCAGAATGGTTTTGCCAATATTCTTCTAACACAAGCATTAATTCTTGTGCTCTCCCTAATGCAAACACAGGCATTAAAACTCTACCACCTTTACCAACAGTAGAATGTATCAGTTGAGTAAGTTTCTTTTCTCTGTACAGACGTGGTTCATGAGTAGCTGTACCAAAAGTTGATTCAACAATAAGAACGTCTGAAGGCTGGGGTGGGACTTCAGCAGAATTCAAGTGACGATCTATCTCTCTAGAATAGTCTCCAGTAAATAAAATTTTCAATCCTGCTATTTCTATCTGAAACATTGCAGCACCAAGAACATGACCTGCATGGAAGGCAGTAAATTTAATACCATTAACTTCTATTGTGGAGTGATAGTCAACAGTCTCGATTTTGTCAAAAGATTCAACTAAATCCTCATCCGTATATAAAGATTCCTCGTTGCTAGTTGGGTCTGTACCAATACTTGTCACTCTAACAAAGTCTCGAAGTAGCCATCTGTATATAGCTTTGGTTGGATGTGTCATGAATACTCTTCCTTTAAATGGAGTTCTTTGCATTACATACGGAAGTGATGCGGCATGGTCTAAATGGAAATGTGAAATTAATAAAATATCAACAGTTTCTAAATCAAAATCATCATAGAAAGGAAGAGATGCCATTCCCTGGTGAGCAGGGTGAATACCAGCATCTAACATTACAGTTTTTCCTTTGTATTGTAGAATATGACATGATCTCCCAACTTCATTACCACCACCTAGAGCGAAAAACTTAAATGTATTATCAGATGGTTGTGACATCTTATACTTTAAGAGAGACTCCTTGTTGTTTGGAGCTGACTAAGATACAAAATCAGCAGTAGTTAAACTCTTCTTCCTTTAAAAATGCTTCTATCTGGAAGATGTTCTTGTGTAAATAGATAGGATCCTATATAAAACAGAACAACTATATTATAACCTTTTTCTAAATAATTTTTCATATAGACAAAAAAATATATAGTTTACTAAAAAGTGAAAAGTGTTTGAAGAAGGTAACGTAAATAAAAAACATACAAATAGTGATAAGATGAGGATATATAATTCCAAGATTAAATGCTACATACTAGTTGGTATATTATCATGCAAAAATTTTTAACTTTGTAAAACACTCATACATTCATTAATGATCTTTATACAATGAAGTAATGACTAACTTAATCTATATTGTTAATGGTATGGCATCATACCATGTAAGTTATATACTTCTATGTAAGAAAACTGTAATCATCGTTAACAGTCCAAAATTCTTCTGTTGGAATTGTGGAATTAGTGTGTGTAGATTCAAGATATCTACCAGCAATATTTGGAATAAAGTTATTGTTTCTTTCATTATTATTAGTAAAGTTATGGTTAAGATTGGAATGGTCATTACTCATAGTAACAGTTTTATCATTATGTCGTTTATGCTGTTGGGGTATCGTTATGATATTAGGTCTGAAAACACTACCATCGAGTGTCGTACATGATTTGTTCATTGAAGTTGGGCTTTGATAATTACTATTGCTTCTCATTGATAAGTCATTGTTGTGCTCTAAATTAAAAGATTGTTTATAAGGAGGTTGCGGTCTATAGTGAGGATTATTGGGCTGATCTTGTATATTTCCTGCAATAATTTGATTTTGGGTTGCCTGTTGCGATTGTGAAGGGTAAGTGTCTGTATCATCGTTCGTATTTACTGACTCTCCATTTACAAGAGAATCATTAGTCCAATTTGATATGCTGCTAATCATGTTATGCGTCCAGTTATTGATTAATACACTACTCCTTGCCCTAATAAGAGATTGTGCTGTCTTGGGAAGACTTGGATCAACTGGAGTTTCATTTTTAGTATGATTACCAAAATATGGTTCATGTGGAATGGTAGAAGGTTTATTCGGACTCTTGATTGTTATATTAAACGTATTTGTAGGATTCTGATATGTTACTTGTGGTCGAAGTGTGCTATTATTATAGGAGTTGTTTGATGGTAAACGTGTCATGATTGGTTGGTTCCCAGTTAAAATAGGAGTAGTAGGATTGGTATTGAGATTGTTGTCATGATTAAATTGTAGGTTTGGAGGGATATGCGTACTCAGGGGTTTTTTTGGTGCATAATTAAAGGAAGACAGATAGTTTTGTAAGTTTTGTTGGGCCACCTGTTGTTGAATATAGGCTTGTTGTTGAAACGTTTGCCAATCTAAGTAGTCATTATTGAATGGTTTCTTCACAACGTATTGTTGTTGGCTCTGTTCAGTACAATCAAAATTAGTATTGTTGTTACGGGAATTTCTTATTTTATTGTCTTCTCTTTCATAATTCAGTAGATGAGCGAGACTTTTAGGTAAACTATGTTTCTCTAGATCAGTTTGTTTCTTTTTGAATTCACGTTGTTCTTCAATATCTACTTGTGATATTTCTACAAAGCCAGCATGTTCTTCAGCTTGACCCACACCAAATACTCTTTTTATTGCAGGAGGCATACCATGAGAGTTTAGTTCACTGTCATTACTATTTTCTACAGATTGACCTTGCTGAAAACCTCCTTGGAAACCTTCCATATGTTCTGATACATTTGATTGTATTTTGTCGTTTGCAATATTCTTGTGATGTTGTGATAAGTATATTAGTTCGGAAGAATTAGGACCACAACGTGTAATTAAGTTTCCTATTGTTACATTCATTAATTCGTCAAATGTATCTCTAAATACACGGGCAAATTTTGATCTCTCGGTCATGGAATATAAACACACGGAACATGCTCTTAAATCATCCATACTAGAGAATAGACTGGCACTCACTAGTGGACGAGTATGCGTTGATTCATCACCTAGCTCTTTTCGTCTTTTATCATCAAAATTTCTTGACAACCACATACAGTAAACTAATGTGACACCTGCTTCAAATACAGTATGGATGGCTGGTGTAGAGTGGCCACTAATGGTTCTTTGGTGGAAAATCTTATATAATTGACATATTTGACCTGCTGCAGCTTGACATTCTCTAAATAATCTATCCTCCGGTGTGAGAAATTCCAAATATGGTTGTATTAATAGTCTCACAGATCTGTAATAATATAACTTAAGTGTTTCATTTTCGAAATTTTTAACATCTGCAGAAGAAAATGTAGCTCTCCATAACTCTAATTGTTTGAAATATTCATTTACTTTCGGAAGTTGATATTTTCTCGTTTCTGTAGATTCTTTACTATCATCAGAAAAAATGTGTAACTCTTCTATAAAACGAGATTCAAGTCTCGTTAATTTCAATGATTGATTAATAAAATAGATATTTTTCACTTGTTTTGATCTATTTGCGCTATCTATGTCTTCCTCAAAATATGGTAAATTTATCTCTGATTCATTAATCGTGAAAGGTTTAATTACAGCCTCGCATATCATTCTTTCTAACAGATAAACACACCAAAAGAGTCTTAATTTTTTTGATTGCAAATGGTTCATGGGGTGCCCAGTGCATTATTAAAAGCTTTTTCTTGCAGATTTCCATTATATCTTTCATTATATCATATAAAACCAATGAATCTCTGTCTGTTCTTATCAGATACAACACTAAAAGGGTCAATAATTCGATCTTATGGATATCGTTGAAACATCCACCACATTTGGTGATATGTCTCACAGCAGTGCTAAAATATCTAATAGGTTTATGGCCTTTATATTTACCGGTTGTCTTTTGCATACATGCAGCAATGCTAAAAATCAACCACATTCTGCCACATTCGAAATGGAATTCATTATTAGAATATGAATATATATTGTTTTTAGAGTAATTATCATGAAAGGAGTAAATTTCCTCTTCATCGAGTAAAGGATATTTAAATTGTAATCTAGTGAAAAATGTGTCTAAAAATGTTTTTGATAGATCTATATCAAATTCAAATGCAGGATAATAAAGGAAATCAATCTTGGCGAAATATTTGGCAAAGATACAATTATTAAAGTCAATATAATCTAAGGAATCGGCAGATAATGTAGGTATAGAACCATTTGGATTATTTAGTTCTAAAGACGGTATAAATTCACTTGGGTTTGATGGGTTTTTACTAGTGATGATATTTTCACTCTTTGTAACAGGTAAAACATTTGCTACCGTAGATTCTAAATCTTCAATTTCGCCCAATAAATGAGTGATTTTTTTATAATGTTTCAATTTTTTGGTGAAGACCACACCTCCGATGGGTAAATCTATAAGTTTTTCTAAATATCGTAGTTTTCTTTCTAAAAAAATAGTGTATTGGTCTTTACCAGAGTTTTCATATCTTTTATTGACTCTGCCCTTTGATTTTTTCTGTTGTTTTTTCACTTGCTGTGGTTCATCTGTTGAAATGCTGCCAGTATTTGACAAAGAGGATTCACAAGATGTGACTTCATCTGATAAAGAATCGGTCTTTGATGGCACCGTTGTATTAGTGGTACCATGCAACAAATCTGTCATAATGGGTGACGCAATTAATGAGGCCGGTGGAGTCAAATAATTTGAAGAAGTTACACTATTTGCTCTCTGTGTTACATGAAACTGTGATTGAGTAGTAGATTTTGGGTTCTTCAAATCAGTTTCTTCTCCTACAGTGTTTATTTCTGGATTTCGAATTTGTTGTGGGAGTTCGATATTTTTTTGAGTAGTCGGTTGATGGTAACCTGCAGGTTGAACACATTGAACTGCTGCTCTGAGACATGCTGTACAACTAGGTAGTTTTTGGTCACATTTCTGTTTTCTTCTTTTACATAACAGACACGATTTTGATCTCCCCTTCTTATCCTTTAACAAAACATCAGTTCTATTCCCAGCTAATTGTAGCTCTTTTTGGAATCTTTCTATGTTCTGTTTACTAATTTCTTTCTTTGGTCGTGCCATTGTGTATCAAAAAAAAAAATAAATAAATAAATAAAAGAAAAGAACGAAAAGGATAATGTGAACTATATAAAATCACAAAAATGAGAGTCGAAGAGAAGGTGAGTGTTTGTCTATAGTAGTAATTATTTATTTATTTTTTATTATGTTTTTTCTGTTTTGGTTTTTTCTGTTTTCGATTAATATTGCAGGAAGTAAATAACAAATGAAGTTGTTTTGAACAAGAATAGAAAGGAAAGGTTTATTGCTAAGAAAGTAAAACCTTTGAAATCTAACTCTAATTCTTAGTGTATTTAAATATTTTTATAATTTTTGATTGTAATTAATAGTTTGACACTTCGTATTGATTATAGTATTACTTATTAGAATGACGCACATCGAATCTTTCTCTTCAAACAAAAACGTACTGAACAAAAACTACCGTAACAACATAATAATAATAAGAAGAAGAAGAAAGAAGAAGAAGAAACAAAAATACAGAAGAACAATGAAAGACCATAAGATATGTCTAATTTATATAGGAAAGCAGGGTTGACAGGATTATTGAAAAAAAGAAAAAAGAAAAGAAGAACACCAAAAATGATAGCTGACAATGGAGATTGTTTTCAAACAAGAGTCAACAAAAACAAAAACAAAAAAAAAGAAGTAAAGTAGAGTTACCTTATTGTTATTGCAAATTTGAATGATCCGAGGTTAATCTGGCAGGTTTTCTCGAGATTCTCAAATTGGGAATGGATCTATTGTTTTGTAATCTTGCGAAGCAATTGAAATTTCCTATTATGTAAGACACTGCAAAATAAAAAAACAAAATAAAAAGAAAAAAAAAAGAAGAAAAGAAACAATTGATGTCCAACCCTAGAAGAAAGCAGAGAAAACAAGATAAGGAAAAAACTGGTTACAAAAAAAAAATATCTCGATCTCTATTGTGTGAGCAGCCGGTTGATAATACCCTTTTCTGATCTTTACACTCCTATTGTGCCAAATTTAACAGACCTCCTATTGTTGTTTTTCATCCGAATTGTCTTGCGCTTTGTTTTTCGTTTTTTGTTTTTTTTTTCCTTTTCTCCCTTTATCTGTGTATCTTTTTCGAACATGTGCCGTCAATAAATCAAAATGGAAATTTTTTTACGGGTTTTTTTTTTCTTTTGCTCTGAGTTACTTAATTGGGAAATTTTGGGCAGTGGAAATGAAAAAAAAAAAGTAACTACAGACAAATTGGGTTTATGTTTGGAGAATGTGGTTCACGTGATGATTAATAATAGACTTTAAGCAACTATATTTTGGAAGGAATGGTGAATAAACATACAGAAAGAAGAGGAATGAATGAGGAAGCCCATCTCATGCTGGGTAGAAGATGGTAAGGAATAAAGAGAAATTGGTTCGATTTTTTTTTCTTCTGCAATCTTTTAAGGAGTCTTGATAAAACAAAACAAAAAACATCACGTTTGGTTTGTTAATAGTTGTACAGTGTGGGAGATGATAGAGACTAGGTCATTTTTCGGACCTTATAGGTTTAAGTACTTGCAGGTAAGTCTATTATTATATATGTAATTTTATAAAGCTATTGGGAAGATATGATGAAAGATTATTAAAAAAGGCTTTGATCATTTTTCTATAACACACAGACATATGACATAGATATATATAAATGCGTTTGTGTGTGTGTGTGTGTGTGTGTGTGGATAAAAACAAGTAAAAGTAAAAATCTGAAAAAATGTACTGGAATCCCTTATTGGTAAAATTCTATTAAAATAATCAAATAAGAGAAAGAAAGAAAAAAAATACAGTTTAATAATGAATATTAAAAAGGGAAGCGAGGGAGGTGGTGCTGGAATATTTACATGGATTAAATTATTTAATAGGAAAATGAGAGTCTTGATAATTGTGATTTCAATTATTTTGATCATTCAACATGGAAAGAATGATTTGTTGTTCTTCTAACTGTTGTTGTCTTTTTTTCTCCTCATTTGCCCGTTTATGCTCTAAATGTTTTTGTTGACTTTTCTTATCTTTTGAACGTTTGTTCTGTATGGCTAATCTTTTAATAGCTTCTTCTCTCTCAGTAAGTTCACCACCATTCCTATATTTTTCAATCTCTAAAGCCATCTTCTCTCTAGCTATCACCCGGTTTTGTGCCCTTGACCTAGTGGATTGACAACTCACCACTATTCCAGTGGGGATATGTTTTAATTGGACCTTAGAGTTGCATTTATTTATCTTCTGTCCACCAGGCCCCCTTCCGCCATGTAGAAAACTCTCCTCACATTCAGACTCCATCTCTTTAGTAAATTTCGGTCTTGGAGGTAACTTATATCTTTTAATGAGTAAAGGAGTAAAAGTAGCAAACATTCGTTTCATTCTTTACCTTGTGTATGTATGTGTGTGTGTGTATTAATAATATATCTTCATTGATTTTTTTTTTTACTTAATCCTTCTGTTTCGATTCTTTTTCAAATATCCTTTAACTGCAGTTGTGCCTTTTTGAAGGGTTCTTTATTTGTAATAATTTATTTCATGCTCTAATTGTCTTTTTTTTTGTTATTCCCTCCTTCTGTTTTTTTTTCACGATTGCACGATTTCACTCTTGCGTTAATCTTTGAAATATTCAATGGAACAAAAATATACTAAATCTGGTATTAAGTTTTCAATTCATTTCATTTTTCAAACTCATTGTAAAACTCTGTAATTTAAATATGCATGTTTATATATACATATACACCAAACATATCTTCATATAAGGCATTAATAATTAACTAAACTACATGTATGATGTCTACAAGTTTTGTGCGAACTATCATATTGAATAATTCCAAAAGATATACCAAATGCAAAAGTCCTTTGCTATCAGTACGAAGAGAAATCCAATTAACTGGGACTTGCAGTCATAAGAAGAGTTCAGTACTCTTAATGTCTAAATCTATGTCTATTCCTACCCATGGCAGTGTCCCCAGTTCTAAATCAACTGTCAAGAATGGGAGTGTCCTTATTAATAACAATTATTTCAACAGGTCGAATAAGGGCAAAAAAATACTTGATAACGGATCAGATGGGAATGATTTGATAAAGACACTATCTGAACAGTTGATATTGGAGACTGCAATGAATTTACATAAACCTACCTGTGCAGAGAATCAAGTGGATACACTGTCGATGTATCGGGATCTATTGACTTGTTTCACTCCAGGGCAGAGTAAAGCCATTATGTCTACGATTTTATATTTTTTGAACCAACAATTCTACCTGGACTATAACGATAAATTTTTGAGAGATTTTGAGATCGACAAGCAGGACCATTTATTCAATTCGTTGCAAAGTGAAATTCAGTACACTATTACTAATAATCGTGACATTGAATTGAATAAGCACCACTTATTGTTAACGAGATTGAAGAGAGATTTGGATTCTATTGTGGACGAAATCAACGAATTGATTATTGATCAATACGAGAAAGACTGTAAGTTGGATTTTCATGAACATAAAAATGAAAATACTTTGTTGTATAAGAGGATTAATTTGAATTTGAACGATTGCTCTAATAAGATCACTATTCAGATTACATCAGGTATTAAATCCGAGATTGAAACGCTAAGATGGCAGACGACAAGAAGTGGGTTGCTTGCAGTAGTGATCATGGCGTCCTCGTTCATGATCGTTGTGAATATTTCAAATAAAAAATCTAGAAATATTCCAGCAGATATATCGATAGAAGAGTATTCAGATAAGAATGAAGATGGGATAAACAGTGATGAGGTTATAGATATTGAGCCTATATAAGAAGAAGAAAAAAGGGGGGAAGGTATACAAAAACAGATGTAGAAATAATTAAAGATAATCATAATTTGCTTTTATCTATTCTATTTTTTTTAGCAAAAATTTTCTTATCACGTAACAAGACAAACCTTCTTTGGGGTTCGCCATTTCGCCAAAATGGTAAAGCACCATGAACTTCATTCGAATTGGCCAGCATCAAGGTGTTAACAGTGTCATTGCTTGCCCTTAGAACAGTTTTCATTTGTAGGCACGCAGGTAGATATAGAGGTTTAATCTTTTCCTTTAAATCTCTAATAATTTGATTATTAAAATTATTAACATTTAGGGGGTCTAATCCCATAGAATAATCTTTGACAATGACTGTATTCATAATTTCATGGAAGTATAATTTTTCACCAAAGATCAATTTACTAAAACTTTTATTCCAACCAATTTTTGCTGGTAAAGTTATCGAAGTGGCACCTTCACACGATAAGGCTAATCTGGCGAAGGGAAATTGTAGGAAATTGGTCTCTGATTTCGTGTCCATAGCATATACCATGTCACATAGAAGAATGATAGCAGCACTTAACCCGATAGCAGACCCATTAAGACATGCAATAAGGATCTTTGAGTGATTGATAAAAGAACTAGTGATATATTGATTTTTAGATAAAAACTGTTCAAGCCATAATCTCAATTCGTAAGAGTCATCACCGCTTGGGTTATTTGATATAGTGTTAAAGTCTGCACCAGATGAGAAAAATGTACCTGAACTTTGTAAGATTGTGAAATATATTTTATTGTCATTCTCAGCAATTTCTAATAGTCTTGTTATATAAAGAAAGTCATCATATGACATTGAATTTAAAGTTTGTGGATTATTTAATTTTATGATGAAGAATGGATAATCTATAGAAAAGCCAATTTTGGATTCTGGCTTAATTGTGGACATAACGTTCTATATATATATATATATGTGTGTGTGTGTGTGTGTGTATGTGTATGTGTGATTATAAAATAGCTGTCTTTAATGTATTTGAGATTACAACTTTATATTTGTTTCTTATTGACACTGAAGAAGTGATGGGAAAGTTTTACAACAGTATGAAGGAAGGAAAAGAAAAAGTAATGAGGCCAAGTGACTGTATCATGTAAGAGGATATTCTAATACTCGAACACTTAGAAGGATGAACAAGTAAATAAAGGAGAAGGAGTATAGTCCAAATCAAAAATGTGTGCAAGTAAAAACTCTGTAGACTTTATATGTGCTTGTCTGGTGGTCTGTGTTGTTGTCAAGTCAAAATAGAAATAGAAATAAAATAAAATAGAAATAAAAAAGATGGGGTAACACTGTTGTTTATTCCCCCTGCAACAGATTAAGGGTCACTGTCTCAGTGTGTCAAAGCAATGCCAAGACAACATTGTCCGAAAACGCTGTAACAGGGCAAAATCCTCGACTTTCATATATAGCAAGAACAATATTGACTACACTATACATTGCAAATACCTATTCATATTGAGAAGTTGAACTTATGAGAGAATGATATTTGCGATAACAAGAGTTTGGTGCATGTATAGGTATATGACATTCTAACTTCAGACGTTTTGTGTCTTCAGCAGTTGTTGAGAAGTGAGATATACCACCCTCTTTGAAAATGTCAAAATACCATTAAGTGTCAGGTGACAGTAGTTAGAGGTTAGATGAGAAGGTATCGCCACCCTAGTAGGCCATCTGACAGTCTGGAGTTGGGCTAAGTTGTTCTATATCATATCATGTTACATTTTAGAGGTGTCGTTGTTTTTGTTGCTATCTTCTTCGACGACACAGTACACAGGAGGGTGTCTGGGTTGTTCCGTTGGGTATGCCTCAAAATTTTTTTGTTTTCTTATTTCCCCTGATGCCAATTTAGAGATGAGATGAGATGAGATGAAATGAGATGAGATGATAAGTTAACGTTGGGAAAGAAAGTGTATGCAGGATAATGAGAGATAGAGGTTTGGTTCTCGAGCCTCTTATGAGTATGTGATAGTTTCAGCAAAACTAAAAAGTTAAACTAAAATATGCCTGTATATATTTTCATAGTTAGTATATTATCTGATTGAATACAACTGAAAAATATTATAAGTGTTTGTTTAATATGTCAGACGTAGAGTCATTGACTGGTGGTAATTTGTTTGATGAACCAGAGGATTTTCGTCCACCTCCACCTGAACCACATTTTGCTAATTATGAACGTTCCTACATATCACCAAAATCCAAATCGAAACAAAAATCTATCGAATTAAGATTAGTCGGTTCCTCTCCACTATGGGGCCATTTGCTTTGGAATGCAGGTATTTATACTGCTAAACATCTGGATCTACATCCTGAGTTGGTGCTTGATAAAAACGTCCTTGAATTGGGTGCTGCTGGTGCTTTACCCTCCGTGGTCGCTGGGCTTATCGGTGCAAAGTGTGTGGTAGCTACCGATTATCCGGATGTTGATTTAATTGATAACATTAAACATAATGTTCGTGGTCTGAAAAATGTCTCCGTGGAAGGTTACATATGGGGGAATCAATATGATGATATAATAAAACATCTGGTTGGGAGTGACGATGAAAAAAAATTCCAATTGATCATTTTAAGTGATTTGGTGTTCAATCATACAGAACATGATAAATTATTGAAGACCACAAAGGACTTGTTGTCGAAGGATGGTAAAGCATTGGTTGTGTTCTCCCCACATAGACCACATTTATTGGATGCAGACTTGAATTTCTTTGAGAAAGCCCAAGAAGAGTACGATTTCAATGTGGAGAAAATCGAAATGGTTAATTGGAAGCCAATGTTTGAAGGTGATGCTGGCCCAGCTGAGGTTAGATCTCGTATCTATGCATATTATTTAATGTTAAAATAAAGCAAATATATATATATATATATATATATATAATATCTATGTAATATAAAAATAATGGAACAAATGACATTAAAATGTTTACAATTTTTTTTTTTTTGTATTTTTTGGGTCTCCACCTCAAAGACTCTATGTATCTTTTTTTTTCTTTTTAATCTATGTAGATTAGTTGTATAATAGATAGTTACCATTAGCATATAGTATTATTGACAGGTTAACATTAGAACTTGACACTAGTTGCCTTACGTTAATGTTCGTAACTTTTGTTTCCTCAGTTTATTATTATTTAGATGTAAGAAAAAATAATAATAGAAAAAAAAAATAGAGGGAGAGAATGACAATGAGGATTGAGTGGTGTAAGGAATGGAGATGTATACTTGTGCGTAATGATATTAATTGGATTACTTTAGATATATCACCAGCATCAGCTCTAATTCAATTCTGACTTATGAATGGGGAAGGGGATCATATAAAATTTTGTTTTAAATCGGAAAATCCACATTGTGTGAAGATTTGTCCACCTTGATCATATGCATAACATGTAGTACCACTTGCACATTCCATTGTGGTCCATGATCCGAAGTTGCATATGGCAAACTTGCCATCACTAGAACAAGCCAATTCGCCATCTATACATGTAGATTCACCATTATATTTGCCCTTCGCGTATAATTCATTTAATTTTCGAGCCTGTTCATGAGCTGTGTTAGATGATGTGGACGTGGCAGAGGTGGAGACTGTAGTGCTTGCAGTAGTGGAGACTACTGTACTTATAGTATTGGTGGATGTAGTGCTAGTAGTTGAAGAGGTAGAAACTGGATATAGAGTTGAGGTGATATGTTTAATGGAGGACGTTTTAGTGGAGCTAGAATCATCAAGGGTGGTTGTAGCGACGGCAGTAGGAGTATTAGGTGTTAATGTGGATGTTGTTTTATCAAATGTACCTACAAAGGTGGCATCTGAGGATGGAATTATAATGGAATCAGTGTCAGTGAAAATATTCCCTGGTTGGAAACTAGCAATACTCACTGGTGGAGGAGTAGAAACTGAGGTAGAAGTAGAGCCATTGGAAACAGTTAAAGTGGATGAGACTTGCTCTGTTGATGGTGGGACAACAATACTTTGGGAAGCTGTATTGTCACTGTTGGTATTAGTACTGGTGGCGGTAGAAGTGATAGAGGCAGTGGACATGGTACTGGTGGTGGATCTTGGCATAGAAATAGAAATAGAAGTTGGTGATAAAGTGGTAGTCTCCTTGTTATACGATGAAGAAGAAGAAGAAATAGAGGAACTAGAGGTTGTAGTAGTGGATACAATGGAGGTGGTAGGTGCTAATGTAGAGGTAACCTTAGTGCTAGAAGACAAGGAAATTACAGTTGTAGTAGAAGACATTACTAGGGATGATAGGGAAGTAGATGTCACTTTGCTTGAGGTAGAGGAAGAGCTAGAGGAAGAAGTGGAGGAAGAGGTGGAGGAATTATCATTTAAAAGAGCTTCGATATTTTCGATATAGTTTGTACCATCGATCTCATAAGAAAAACCTTGAGATGCATCCCAAATTGACACACCACCAAAATTTTCATTCTCTTTAATTGAATCAATGGTCTCTTTCAATAAAGTCAAATCAGAGATAAACCCTGAGCCTGCAGCAGTTGGAGAACCAGGCAACCCTAAGAACAATTTGATGTTGGAGTTTGGGGACACGTTAGTAGCATAATTTTCCCATTCAGCCCAATTGAATTGTCTGCCCACATTACAATAATTGTTATAAAATTGGATGAAGGCAAAATCCACTTCAGAGTTAGTCAACAATTCACCTACGGACGCATCAGGGTAAGGACACTGTGGAGCAGCAGAAATATAATATTGTTTGGAACCGTGTTTAAAAAGCTCTTTCAATTTGTTGACCAAAGCGGAATAACCCAAGGGATTATTATTCTCGATATCGAAATCAAAACCGTCGATTAATACTGAATCGAATGGACGGTCCACGGAAGTTGAATTGGATCCTTCACCGAAAGTGTTCCATAGAGTTTGAGCAAATGTTTCAGCTTCTTCATCTGTAGTGAAACCATAGGAACCAGAAGCACCACCTAGTGAGAGAAGAACTTTCTTATCTAAAGATTGACATGTTTCAATATCTGATGCAATTTCGGTACAATGTAATAGACTTGAATCATCACTGAAAGTATCGGAACAAGCATTAGCGAAATTTAATCCAATTGAATCTGGGAAAATATCCAAAAATGAAAGAACGAATATATTTGCATTTGAAGATTGACAATATTCGGATAACCTTTTCTGGTTACCTCCAGAGTTTTGACCCCAATAGACAGCAATATTATTCTGACTATCAATATTAAATGAAAGAACGTATTGTATTAGAAGTATTAAAAGGGGAACAGATGTGTTAAACGAAAGCATATTATATGTTTGTGCGTGAGTATATATATATATGTATAATAGGTTAGTTAGTTTAGATTGTGACTTATTTTAAACGAGGGTAATGAAAGGTAACGAATTGGTTTATATAATCAAAGGAATGAAATATGAATTGCGAATAAAATTCAAAAAGGGAAAGGAATATAACGAATGTATTTAATTTGTTGGCTTTTTTATTATTGTGGAGGTGAACAGATTTTTGCTTGCCTATATTGTCTATTAGAATGTATGTTAACATAAGGATTTATAATGTATAATATACTTTGAAAAGGGTATAATTCTGTAAATTATTTCATTTTCCTAGGAATATTTTGCATCCTTATTATATATATATATATATATATATATGTTCGGTTCCAATTCTGTAAATCTTGATATTCTCATTTCTATATGTTTATTTAATGTAAACAAACTGTAACCAGCATAATAAATGGCTGTGACTATTTACTTTTTTGGTTGGGATGCCATAATGAATTAGTGTGTCTGTATGCCTAAATGTAATGTCATATTTGATTATATTTACACAATTAAAAAAAGAAAAAATATGCTAATCTGACTGAACATGACAACAAAAAGGTAATCACCAAATTTGTACTATGGTTACTAATGAAGATCCTGGGTTAACAAATATTTCTTGTTTACATATAATGATATTTTGTAAACAAATCCTGTAACATGTAAGAGAATGACTAGGGAGAGGAGGAGTGTTTGGTTTATGTCCATGAGTGGTAGTATTTAGTTCGAACTATCGAGTATAAAGTAAACAGAAACAAAACCGGGAGAGTTTCTATGTTAATAATTATGTTTACTAATAAACAAAGAATGTTATTATTACGCTTGGTTTTTTTTTTTTTTTTCTTTGTAAATAGTTTGTTTATAATTTGCTGGGCAAACATCTTCTGTCCTTGCGCAGCAGTGTGGCGTGGTGTGTGGGTGTATGTTGTTACTTGTGGTTACGCGCGTCGTGCACAGTGACTGTCCCATTCCATTCCATTCTGTTTTGTTTTGTCATCTGCAATTTGTGTTGTGTGTGTGTTTGGAATTCTCTTTCCAGTTCTCGTGTGTGTGTGTGTGTATGGGTATGGGTATAGGGTGAACATATCGTGTGTCAGAGAGGGATGCACTATGTTAACAGATATAGGAAATATACGATGCTCTCTATTTTCTTTCTACCCCCGTCCATTCCTTCGAGTTTATTAAATAATGGTAGCCTGGCCTACTTTCTTTTTTTTTTTTTGTTCTTCCTCGTTTTGTCCTAGGGTCAAGGTCGAGGTTCCACATCACAGAGTTAATAATCTAATGGTACCCTATGTTGTTGTATGTATAGCTTCTTGATTGTTTGGGGAGAGTGGTGGAGATGTCTTCTAAGTGGCCAAAGAAAAAAAGACAAATGACTGAATTGTTATTTGTTACACATGCTCTATTGTAAGAAGTTGTCTATGTCGCTGTTTGATATGTCATACTCTCGCTTACTAAGCAAGATTATTCACTCTTTCAGTTAAAAAAATACAAAAAAAAAACAAAAAGAAAAAGAAAAACTTGGGGTTGCCCCACCGCCTCCCCCCTTACTTTCTGTCGTTTCTTTTTATTTTTGTTGTCTGTCCCCTGGATAAAAATGACGTTTTTATTTTTACGCGGATTATTAATTACTGATTATTAATCATGCTTACTAAGAATCTTTCTTTCTTTTTCCTTTTTGGTTTCTTCTGATGTATTACCTAATTATTCTTCTAACAGGGTTTTTTGTTGTTTCGAGACACTCAATTGAATTTGCAATTAACTGAGTGAATATATATATATATGTATATATATATATACAACACAGAGAACCCTCTCTGTTTTTCCTTTTTTTTTTTTATTCCTATTAGTCAGTTTTAACTTTTATCTCTTTGTGTGGTATATATATTCACACTTTTATGTCTATTCAAAGTTAAAATGAAATCAACAAAGTTAGTAAATTTCATTAGAACAGATAATACTAGTACCAAAATGGTAAGGACCTCATTTAATGAAATTATCAGTAAAGATCACCCTGTCTATAAACCTGCAAAGAACAGATACTGGGTCTATGGTGCATTGGGTTGTCCCTTCTCTCATAGAGTAATGATAGCCAGATCTATCAAGGGCCTGAACTCAGTCATTGGACTAACTATAGCACATTGGCTAATGGGTCCCAATGGTTGGCAGTTTGTCCAATCCGACAACCCATTAAAGGACCAACCTTTTAGGTACGACGGAGGGGTAACTTCCACAGAGAATGATAATTCAACTACCTTTGTTGGTGTTGATGAAAACTTGGAGCGTTTGTTTGTCGATGGCACTAATGATCCTCATTATAATACAAGGAGTATTAAAGAGTTATATAAAAAAAGTGATCCCGAATATGCTGGTGTGTTCTCTGTTCCTATATTATGGGATTTGGAGACCCAGACTATTGTCAATAACGACAGTGGTCAAATTGTTAGATTGTTGAACAGTGGTGTCTTTGATGAATTTGCTGAATCCTTAGATTCTACTGATCCTGAGAATAAAAAAATTGATTTGGCACCTGTGGATTTGATTCCTCAATTGGATGAATATAATAAGTGGTTGCAGGTTAACATTAATAGTGGCGTGTATAAAGTGAATAACGCTGTTACTCAAGAAGAGTATGAAATGCAATCTAAAAATTTATATAACAGTCTTGATGACATTGAAACAACATTGTCTAAAGTTTACTTTGATTTAGAGTCCAGATTTGGTAAAGATAATAAAACCCAGATATTGGCCAACTTTTATCTCTTCAATAACCAGATCACAGATTCAGATATTAGATTATTCACCACAATCATCAGATTTGATCCTGCGTATTATTCCCATTTCAATTGTAATTTCAGAAATATTAGAAACGACTACCCCTTTATTCATCTTTGGTTAAGAAATTTGTATTGGAATCATGCTGCTTTTAAATTGACTACTAATTTCGACCATATTAAGTTGTTTTATGCTAAGTCTTTTAAAAAATCTAAACCTACAGGTCTCGTAACGTTAGGACCAGAATTCGATATTTTACCTTTGGGGATTAACTGATTGGGAAGCCACATATTATTTTTAATGTATATTATATTTCTTTACCTTTATCTTTCCCCTCCTTTCCCTCCGTATATACATATTGCCTTTTTTTTATATTATAAAGAGAGATAGGGGAAACAGTGCATATGTAGTTATACAGTATTGAATTTAAAGTGTTTTATACTTATATCTAAACCAGTATACTCATATACTGGCGGTTTAATGTGTGATTAGTTAAAGTTATTTTTTGCGTTCATGAAAATTTGTTTAAATTTACCAAATTTCTTAGAAAAAGTTATTTTTTCTTGCACACACATGTATCAGTAATTAATCTTCCTTGTTAATTGAAATATAATTAGCAACGACTCTTCAATGTAGTTGTAAGAATCAAACTAATTAAACAATCTTCTAAGTACACATATACACACATTTATAGACCTGAAATCTCAAAGAATTTTGACTCCCAGACACCGACAAACTCATTCTTGTCACCTGGCCTCTTTTTGATATTTTTTATAATAGATAGCATTTTCTTCACTTTCATATTTATTTCTTCAATTTCTTCACGAATATCCTCTTTAGTAAAAGTTTCATCTGCCATATATATCGTACAAGTGAGATTATCAGCTGATGCAGCAATAGATTTATGTAATTCATTTAAATCATCTAACATCTCAATAGTATAAATCTTAGGTGGATCCTTGGACACAATAATATTTCTGAAAGAATTAAATAGAGTCCTAATTAAAATCACCTTACGCTTCCATTCCTTCATAATAGGTAATATAATTTCAACAAGATCCTCTGTGGTTTTATCTGGACTTTCTTCTTGTTGCTCCTGTACTACCACTACACTATCACTCTCAATACTATCTAGATCATCGGTAAGAAAATCCAACTTTTGGCCAATGTTTCCTTCTGGATCCTCAAGGAATTCATTCACTTCCTCCACAACATCACGGATTAATTGAGAACTTGCCTTAAATGAATCTGCAAGGATACCAAGGTCCTTCAAGCTGCTTATTTCATCCCAACTATCACAACAAAACCATATCATACCAATGCAAGTGAGTCTTTCTTCATCAAATTCTTTGTTATCAAATTTGGATTCCAATTCTTGACACAACAATTTCAACGACGTTAAATATTTTAACATAGATTCATCCAATTTTTGTAGTAACAGTTTAGTGTGTTTTTTACCGTTATAAAATAATGGTAATAGACTGAATAGATAAAACGTTGTGTCAATAAGCGATTTCAATTCCTTATATGTCGCTTCATAGTTTGTCTCTTTAAATGTAGCAGGTTTTAAAATGATGCCTAACTTGGTAGAATGTGATCTAAGTAACTTAGACAATTTTGACAATTCAATCAATGGTGTAGAATCCTGTAATTTGGTTTTAGATTCAATGGAATGTATAGCTTCTAAGTTATCATTATATCTAGCCAAAAACTCTGTTTCAATTGCTGATTTCAATTCAATTAGATGGTTTAAACTAATCCCTTCTGAACCACTACTCATATTGAGAGATTGTTTTTTTTTCTTCTTTTAAACCTCTCCTATTCTTTAACCAGTTGATATGTATAATATATACTTGTTATAAGAAAAAGAAAAAAGCTGTTTAAACCTTCTCTAATAACTACATTTTTGTCCACTTTAATCAACTGCTTTAAAAAAATTTTTTTCTTTAGTTCTTTACTATACTAAAAACATCTTACAACGAAATACAAATTTTTATCTAAAGGAAATCATCGACAATTCTAAATATAACTCATTACATTAAAGAAAGAATTGAATGATATGTCTACGATTGAATACTTCATAACGACACATGCATGCTAGTAAACAAATATATCTTTAAAATATAACGGCTTTATATTAGGTAAACAATGTTATTACACACATATTATATAATAAAGTTGAGATAAAAAGGTTTGTTTATGACAATTACACTTAATCAACTTAGGAAGCGTTTGGAGATGGGTTCATTTTTCTCTTACCGTTGGTCAAGGTAACGTTGACGAATCTTCTGGTGTATAATAATCTCTTGTAAGCTCTACCCTTTGGCTTCTTTGGCTTTTCAGTCTTTTCGACCTTTGGGGTTTGGGATTTAACTTTACCAGCACGAGCTAGAGAACCGTGAACTTTAGCCTATATCAAAATAATAAAAGAGGAAAAAAAAAACTTAAAACAGATAAAATAATTTATAACAAAGTTCAATTTGTAAATAAACATATTTTAATCAACTTATTGTTAGTATGACAAGTCCCCTCCATGGATATTATCGAACAGAAAAACACGCAGTACTTATCATCAATATCAAATCATGCTTGAAAATTCTTATCATATGTATACATATATGTCTATATCCCTACGCCTTCTATCATAACTAATCTAGTCCATCACTATCGGTATTTGTATCTTTCTCCCTTGTTCTCTTTATTTTAAGGTGCAATATTCTCAATAGAATGTAACTTTCAAGGGCTAACCTAAGGCCTTCTCATTTAAACTTGATATTACACATAAAACCACATCTTTTTTTGTGTTAGAATTTATTATACACATGACCTGTGATCCTGTTCTTTGCTTCTCTCCAGCTCTTAATTAAGCTCTATTTAATCCTGCAATTTTAATTTCTGTTCAATGTTGCATTAATAAACTGATTCTATGTACGTACCATTTTGTATTACTAGTTTATTGGTCTTCTGGGGTGTTTGTTCTTACAAAAGCAGCGAGCGACGATAAAAACATATGGTGTAACCAACAAATAGCACTTGAATATGTTGAAATTAAGAAATTCCCTCTGTCTCTTGAGAGGAGGGGCGCACAATAATTCAGAAGCCTAACTAAGTTGCAGCATGGAGGGGGTACCAAAGAGCAAGATTCTAAGTGGCATTCCGTCCCCGTTAGGCAGAGGTTCTCAGGAGACCAACTAACTGTTCCCGATTAAACTGGGAACAAAGTCGCTGAAAGGACAGAAAAAAAAAAAAAAAAAGCAAACGAACGGACAAGTGAAGCAGAGGGAAGCAACGAAGAAGACTCTGGTTGTTCAGGGGGGGAAAGAGGTGTGCCGGGGAGACTACTGGGGGAGAACATCATTCGAACCAGTTTTACCAAAATTTTCCCTTCCAAAAGCCCACCTTAATAAGACCCATTTTGAAAGGATCCTCCCAACATCTGTTGTTACTGTAATATACCCAATACGGAAATTACTGCTTTTCTGTGAGAAAATTGGTCTATCCACTACTAAGCTTCTAAAAATTCCTTACTTTCGGAAAATTCTTGAAAAAGGGAACGTCAAAATATATTCAACAGTTATAGAAAAAATTGTAAATATTGCTGTTATTCTTTTGAAAAGATGTATGGGTTTTAGAACAGTCTTGTATTTTCTATATTGAGAATAGACAGTAAAGTATGGGGTTCCTCCTATATATTTTCTTGTGTCTTACTATGGCAAATTTGTGATGCTCAAGGATTGATACTTACAAAAGCAAATTAAATTTGACCTTTAAAACCAATTTAAAGTGGTTTTGACATATTTATAGTTAAATAGCAACTAAGATATTTGCAATGATTTACTTTTCAGCATGTAATAAATAATTTGACCCCTTTCTTTCGAATTTGAACTTCCACCAATCTGAGAATTTTCATCATCCTGATCTTCGTCACCTAGTCCAGGTTCTCTCTCTAATGAGCAGTGGAGTATACAACATTGATCATGTGCAATTGCTAATAGGACTTGGTCAAAACTAGTATACAGTTTTGTACAAACTCTCCAATCTCTTGGTTTTAGTTTGACACTATATTGTCTTTTATTATCTTCTTCTGCTTGCTCTACTAATCTTGATATTTCTTTTAATGGATTTTCTCTATCAGGAATAGGTGTATTTGGAACATTCTTATTTAACATTGTTGTATCAGCTATCATCTCACTGTCCTCTAGTGCATCCTCTTCATATTCATCATGATACATATATCTTCTATTTTCCTTTTCAGGTGGTGATATTATTGGTCGATCACCATATGAAACTGTATGAAGAACGCCACCGCTATTGCTACTACTGCTATTATCACCACCATTCTTGTTACTGTTAGTTTCTCTTTCCTTATTACTATTATTATTACTATTATTAGATATGACATTATGATTAATGTCATCTTCTGCTGAATTATTTAGTTGGTTTTCTTCCATCATTGGGTTATATGAAACATCCAATGGTCCATTCCATTGAATCGATAAATCCCATTCAACTTGGTTAATGGATAAAAATAATTGTGGATCATCTCCATTTTGATATGTGATTGCATTTAATTGAATATCCTTAACATTACTATATCTACCAATCCTTTTCAGAAAACTTTGAAATGGTCTACCAAATTCACCATAACTGGAAGGTAATTTTAATACCAATGGAGAAACATGAATGACTGGTTCTTTTAAGGATGTGTCTTGATCCCACAACAATCTTTTCACTGGTATCATAAATTTATGTATGACAGTCTTATTTATGGGATTGATATCATCATTTACAACTTTGTCATTTTTATTATTTAAACCAATGGTCTTAGACCTTATAGTCTCTTGAAACCTCATTGTAAAACTGTATATTGGAGAAACGTTTCTTCTCTTCATACTAATTCCTTTCTCTCGATTCTCTGAATTAACATCACGATCATCAGTTATCCTACTATACATCTCTTTCCATTCTCGAATCTCTTGTAATCTAATATCTATTGCAGTTATAGAACCTTGTGATAACGCTTTATCATATCTTTTCAATACACTTAATATTCTATTACAATTTACTTCTAGAGATACAGGCCGGTCCTTTAAGGAACTCACGAAATAACATTTGAACACATCGTTGGGTATAGTGCACCATAGTTGTCCATTATTAACATTTACATTATTTGATGAAACTCCTGAAAGTTTAGGTGTCGAGATAATAACTAGCCTATCTTTGGTGAACCTTAAGACAGCCTGTTCTCGTACTGAGGCCACAGTGGATAAAGTTGTCTGTAGTAATTTATAATCTTCAGGCTGTTCAAATCCATTTAAGACAAGTTTTATTTTCATCAATATAACACGTCTTACTTTTGAAAATGAGTCTCAGGGGGTTACTTCCATCATACCAATAACTACCTCCTGGCCATAATAAAGGTATGTATATATCTTAAAAGTAGAGATCATTGTCTGATCACTTGTTAATATGTGGATGTTCTTTAAAAGAGGAAGGAAAAATGAAATTTAAGATGTCAGAGAGAGGAATGGCTAAAAATTCTGGAGATGTGATGAATCCAAGATTGGTGTTGAAGATAGCTTTGGGGGTGGGGGGGGGAGTTACAAGGATCTCTAAGTATATAGAAAGATAACCTACACCAGCTACATATAAACAGAAAGAATAACTTCATTTGAGTAATTTACTGAAAGAAACAGAAACAATCCAGAGTTTATCTTTATATCATATTCAAGAGCATGTCTATACGGAGATGATAAAACTGTCCTGTGTATTCCGTAGATTAATTCACACTAACATTCAACAAAGACTAGATAGGATCCCCTTAAGTGACTACAGAATATTTTCTATCGCTGCACATATAGATCATGGGAAATCAACGTTAAGTGACCGGTTATTAGAATTCACTAACGTGATAGCTAAGGATAGCAACAATAAACAAGTCTTGGATAAGTTGGAAGTAGAAAGAGAGAGAGGTATTACAATTAAAGCCCAAACTTGTACCATGTTTTACAATCAAAGAATGAAGGGTACTAAAAACAGGGATTATCTTTTACAATTAATCGATACTCCAGGTCACGTAGATTTCAAAGATGAAGTGGTCAGATCCTTTGCATCGGTAGATGGAGTTATTTTGTTGGTAGATGCAATAAAAGGGGTACAAGCACAGACTGTAGCTAATTTTAAATTAGCTCAAAATATGAATTTAACTATGATTCCTGTGATTAACAAGATTGATGTTAAGAATTCCCAAGTTGATATAGTAGAACAACAATTAATCCATGAATTAGGATTTGCTCAAGATTCAATTGTTAAAATTAGTGCCAAATCAGGGTTAAATGTTAAGGAACATCTATTACCAAGGATTATTGACACAATTCCACCTCCAAAGGGAGAATTGGTAGACCCTTTTAGAGCACTACTGATTGATTCATGGTATGATCCATATTTGGGTGTAGTGTTATTAACTAAAATAGTAGATGGTAAAGTAAAGGTTGGTGATAAAATAATGAGTGGCATTACAAAGAAAAGGTATGAAGTTAAAGAACTTGGAATTATGTACCCAAACCAAACCTCACTTGATCATTTGACCTGTGGACAAGTTGGCTATATTATTACCGGGATGAAAAATGTTCAAGACGCTGTACTGGGGGATACTTTAATATCACAGAGTCATGCTAAGGATACTGTATTATTACCTGTCTTTAAGGAATCAAAACCGATGGTTTTTGTAGGTGCATTCCCAGCAGATGGATCCGATTTTAAGGCGATGGATGAAAATATTAACAAATTGGTTCTTAATGATAGATCAGTTTCATTAAATAGAGAAACTTCGGCTGCCTTAGGACAAGGATGGAGACTTGGATTTTTAGGTTCATTACATGCATCCGTATTTAAAGAAAGACTGGAGAAGGAGTATGGTTCAAAGTTAATCATTACACAACCAACAGTGCCGTATTTAATTCAATACAATGATGGCAAATCAAAATTAATTACAAATCCATCAGAGTTTCCGGATAATTCTTCGAAACATAGAACAGGTATTAAATCCCTGCAAGAACCTTTCGTTAAGGCTATCATAACAGTTCCAAATAAGTATGTTGGTTCTATTATCCAGTTATGTGAAAATAATAGGGGACAACAGTTAGATATTAAATATACCACTGGGATTGATCTGGTTGAATTAATTTATGATTTACCATTGGCTCAATTAATTGATGACTTCTTTGGACAGTTAAAGTCCCTGTCAAATGGGTTTGCTACATTAGATTATGAATCAAACGGTTTTAAAGAATCTGATATTGTAAAATTAGAGTTGTTAGTCAATGGTCAAAGTCTTGATGCCTTATCACATGTAGTGCACAGATGCCAGGTTCAACATCTTGGTCGAGAATGGGTTAAAAAGTTCAAAGAGTATATTAGACTACAACAATATGAAGTGGTTATTCAAAGTAGATGTAATGGGAAGATTATTGCCAGAGAAACAATCAAGGCTAGAAGAAAAGATGTCCTGGCTAAATTGCATGCTTCTGATGTATCAAGAAGAAAGAAACTGTTGGCTAAACAAAAAGAAGGTAAAAAGAATTTGAAATCAATAGGAAATGTTACGATTTCTCAAGAAGCATATCAGGCCTTCTTACGTAAATAATATTCAAAATTATCTGTATAAAGTTAAGATAGAAACTTCATGTATATATGTGGATAATAATCCTTCAAGGAAGAATAAAAGAAAAAGGAATGGAGTTAATGCATTAAATTACTGGAAGACACTGTGGCAAATATCACCATATATGATATGTATAAGTTAATATAATCCTAAATATCTTTGTGAATTAAAACAATTATGTGTATCTTTTTATGGTTTGGTGTACCTCGTTAGTTATATGGATTGACGGCAAGTTACACAGGAGGAGACTAGAAAAGAGGAACATTCATTAAATAAAGTCATATAAACCTTTAGAATAGCTATTCAATGACAATGGAAAGTGTTATTTAGACGTAGCACAAAATGAAAATTATGTGGATTAAAGAATATCATTCATTAGAAAAATAATTTATTTACATTAAAAAAAGGGTAAAGATTTGTTTAGCAATGAACAAAAAATAAAATAGGATAATTAATCTCATTATTTTCGTATTTTATTATCTTATATTTTTTTAAAATATCTTTGCCATATTTCTGTCACCTATTAACATTCCAAAATGTCTTCCAAAGTAACAATACCTGTAAATTTTGAATTATCAATCTTTGATATAATGCTTCTAGCCACTTGCTGTGTGGATACAGGAGGTCTTATAAATCGATTAATTATATCAAACCTTTTTTGGAATAAAAATTGATTACTAAAGTTTAATACACTTAAAATATCTGAAATTCCGTCTCTAATGTTACACGAATTCTTTGCATTCTCATCAAACATAATTCCTGGTCTTACAAAAATAGGTCTAAACAATTCGGGTTTAATATGGCTTAATCGCCATTCTGCCTCACGTTTTGATTTAATATAACCACTTGGAATCAGTGGGCACCAATCATCCGCGGATATATATGTAAATGTAGGCAAAAATGGATGGTGTTTTACACTATCTGAATTTTTATCCTGTAACACTTCTTGAAAAGCTTTCGCTAATACCACTGCACTGTCAGTGTTCATTCTTTTATAAGTAAAATCTGCTGTGCTATCTACACCTTTAGAAGCCCCATTAATAATCGATTTATATGATGTATTTTCTAAGAGTATGCCAATAGTATCTACAACATCTGTAGCCTCATATAGGTGATGTTTATAAGTGGTTGGATCAAATATATCGGCCTTCCTCCACTTCACCTCTTTCATCCAATTATATGGATATTCTTCTTTATTATCACCGATTGGAAGTGGTGGTTTACCTGAACGAGAAAATGCAGTGACAGACTGGAAGATTCCTGATTGCAAAGCTATTTGACATATTCTCTTTCCTAAAAAACCGTTTCCACCAAATATGACCAGTTTTCTATTTATTGAAGGATTCATGTTCAAGTTAACAGTAGTCTTCTTTTTATTATATATATCAACATGCAATATAATGATAGTGTAACTGTTTTGATGACACTTTGCATCTTTCACTTTGGTTGTCGATATTATATGCAAGTCATTTTGAATAATCATCTTCGATAATTTTTCTGTTTATTACTTTTTTCCCCTAACTAACATGTAGATATAACAAAATAAATATATTAAAAGTTACTTATTCTATGCTGAGGTTATACATTATTGTTGTATTTTCTATATATCATGGTAGTATCAATACAGTAGTTACATTTATTATGTACATTAAAAATATATAGTTTTGAAGATTATCGATGTTTTATCATTTTCACAAGAAACTGAGAAACGATAATAATAAAGATGGTCTTGGTAATATCAAAAAAGTGGGGAAATAGAATAGTGGAAAGAATTAACGTCCTTATACTTTAACAGATTCATCTAAAAGAGACTTGTTATCTAGATTAACATCAACTTGCTTATAGTTGTCCCAGGCAATCCTGTATATAAAACTTGGTGCAAACCCACCAATATTTGTAATATAGATATCGATATTCTCTGGAGGAACATAAGCGGTTGTCTTATTAACTGCATCTAATCTATAAGCAGGATTCATCTTGGGTAGAACTTCATGGGACCCACCGAATTCAACAGACTTCTCTATATTAAATGGATATAATGGAGATAGTTTATAAAGGCCAGCTACTGCAAAGACGGGAGTCTTAAATTCACGAGCACATTCACATACTGAAGATACACCTGAACTGGATGCGATGGATCCACCATTAACAAAGACTGCTTTAGTACCGATAATAACTTTCCCAACACGAGACATTAAAGCAAATACAGCAGAATCTGGGATAATGATTGTTTCAATATCATGTTCAGCTAATTTTTTGGCAAATTCATGTGCATTGTTAGTATTGTTGGGGAATCCTTCAGTAACTAAAACCGTAAAAGTTCTATTTGCTTTTTCACGAGCTCTTATTAAAAACTTCAATACTGTCTTAGATTCAGGGGTAGGAGTCAATAACAGTTCGTGATCATGAATTAAATCGATAGCAATCTGTTGAATACCGTCATCTATGTTGGTAAGCTCATCGATTAAATCTTTAATACCTTGAATTGCGATTTGTCTATAATCTGTCTTGGTCTTTTTATTACGTGAGGACAAGATTTTTGTAGTTGGTATGATCTCTTCCGGTTTTTGCAAAAGGTTAAACATGGATGAAATCAAAGGTTCTGAGGTGGAACTATTATTGCTATTATTATCATTCAAACCATTCTTGTTTGCTAATTCCTGAGCTTCTTCCTCCATTTCATCTCTTAATATTGCAAGCAATCTTCTAATAATGTTACCACATGAAGTTGCAGTTGGTTGAGCTCTTTCCAATTGTAAACCTAGTTCTCTAAGTTGAGCAATTAATTCATTGACATGTGACCAACGTACTGCAGATACGAACCTTTTCAATAATTGTAACGTTTCTAATGCAATATGGTATGATCCAACAATTTGTTTTCTCTTTAATTTAGCAATGAATGTGTCCAGTATAATATTAATATCATTGTTCCCGGTAGCATTGTTATTGTGACTGCTTAAAGCATTTAAATTGGAACTGCTTAATTGGGACATTTTATACCGTTAATGTTACAAACAACCCTATTATATATATGTGTATGTGTATGTATGTGCGTATGTATAATGTTCTGATTAAGAATGAGATTTATTTATGGTGACAAACTGTGAGTCCAGAGGTGTTATCATAGTCCATTTAAAATGACAATGATGATGATCTTCTTCTAGAAATGAGAAATTTTCATTTTGTTCGAATTTGTTTTTATTTTTTTCAGTTTTTTCTTTTCTGAACATCCTCAACGTCTGCTTATATTACTGATGCTCCTCAATATTCTGATAAGGATGGAGAGTGATACATTTATATATGTAGAGTAGATATTACATGTACCTAGATAATAGTAAGTGTAACACTCAGATGTATCTGGCCGGGCTAGTGTTGTGCAGATGATGTTTAACTGTTGACCTCTATCAGGGTACCCTGGATTTGTTCTCATATTTAATGTTGTTACAATAAAATTAATATGGTCTATGTGTTTGTTTGATTTCTTTATTTCTTTGTTTGTTTTCTTACTTGTTTATATAATATAGATAAGTATATTTAGATAGATTTTCAGATATCACCATTATATTCTGCCAATAATCTATTGCACTGTAAATTAAGAGCTTTCAATTTTGTGTCATTTGGTGAAAGACTTAAGCCTCTTTCGCAGACGACTACAGCTTCTTTATATTGACCCAATTTTAATAAAGAGTCAGTTAATCTAATAAAAACATCAGGAGTGGCTAATCCTGTCCCCAATAACATCTCTAAATCTTGTAATGCATCCATTGGTTTATTAAGTACCAACTCAAGATCGATCTTATGTTTTAACATGAATTGTAATTCTTGTAATTGTAAGGCAAAAGCCTCGTATGAGTTTCTACTTCTTCTTGACATTTCGATAGCTAGTGAAACATTCTTTAAAGCTTCATTCAATTTTTGTTGTTTCATTTTAGTTATCCCGCTGTCAAACAGATTTTTAATTAGCTTTGTAGTATTATCATTTGGTTTGGGAGTAAAATTGTTGTTTGATTCACCTATTAATGATTTCGTTAACGAATTAATTTGATTAACGTTGATTGATAATACCTCATTTGTCTCTTCTGAATCAGACAAAGATATTAATTTGGAATTTTCATTATACAGAATAGACATTGGATAATTTGAAAGTATTAATTAATCTTAATGGTTTGTGCTGATATCAATTAGACTGTTATCAAAAAAAAATATATATAAAAAAAGGTCCTGTTGATATTTATTATTATAGTAACTTTGTATGTCTTGAGACGGCAATAAATAACGGTATAGGTATATGTTAGTGTTATTACTATTCACTCTCTTTTCCGTTGCTAAGTTGTTACTGTTTACGTCCGCTCTTTTTATCTCTTTATTAATCTGATTGATTTTTTTTCCCCAGCTTTTGTTGGCTTGGAAAAGATATGTTACTTTAGGTGCTGAATATTCGTTTGATATGTGTATATATTACAGTCATATCCTTTAACAGAGCAAGAATAATAAAAGTTTGTACTAGTGCTAAGAATCAAAACAAAAATGGTCTTTGTTGTTGTTATTGTCGTAAAAAAAAAAAAACTGTACCTTCACTGGAATACAAACATTGGTCGTAGAGTAAATAATAAAAGGAACAATATAGCAGTTATGTATCCATATGGATAGGTTAAAGGTGTAGAATAAGCATTTTATATTAAATACACATGTATTTCCATATATATAGATACATGTTTATCTTTTGATTATATTATGTTATATTGTGTATATATATATAGATATATAGTTAGATGTTAAAAAAAAAAAGAAAGAAATAAAGAAAGAAAGAAATGATTTGAAAAGAGGAGGAAGAAGAGATGTTATACTTATAACAATGGTAGATAATAATTATCAAAATTATCAAAAAATTTTTTTCTATATTTATTTGTCCATGATGATGATTATTATTATCAATATTCTTATAAATCGGCATCGTCTTCATCTGGTAATGGTAAGGCAGTAGCTTGTTCCATTTCTTGTTGGTATTGTTGCATTAGTTGTTCGTCAACTTGAACTTCTGGTGGAGCTAGAGCTGGAGAAGCAACAAATTCTAGTTGTGGGTTACCAGCTAATTTTCTAGCCAACCATAAGAATGGTTTTTCGAAGTTGTAATTAGACTTGGCAGAGATATCATAGTATTGCAAGTTCTTCTTTCTGTGGAAAGTAATGGTCTTAGCCTTGACCTTTCTTTCTTTAACATCGACCTTATTACCACAAAGGACGATTGGAATGTTTTCACAGACACGAACTAAGTCTCTGTGCCAGTTTGGAACATTCTTGTAAGTGATTCTAGAAGTAACATCGAACATTATAATGGCACATTGGGCGTTGATGTAGTAGCCATCTCTTAAACCACCGAACTTTTCTTGACCAGCGGTATCCCAACAGTCAAATTTGATTTCACCGAAGTTAGTATAGAAGGATAATGGGTGGACTTCAACACCGATGGTAGCAATATATTTCTTTTCGAATTCACCGGTCAAATGTCTCTTGACGAAAGTGGTCTTACCGGTACCACCATCACCGACAAGGACTAATTTGAAAGTTGGAACTTCACCTTGAGTTGGGGCTGGAGCAGACATGATATTTTCGGTCTATATAGATGTATATATGCGTGATCCTCTGAAGTGATGTTAAGAACGGAAAGAGCTTAAATAAAACAAGACTACAAACGATATATAGAATGAAGGTAAACAAAATATAGTAACACTGAACAAAAGAATGCAAATGCAAAAAAAAAAAAAAAAGAAAAAGAAGTGTATATACTTGGTTAAATAAAGGTTAAGACCAACAACAGGAGATAAAGTAGAAATCAATGTTCTAAAACTTTTTTCTTTTCTATTTCTGTACTGTTTAGTTTTCTCTAATAAATAAAAATTTTCAACTCATCGCTGATACCAAAAAAAAAAAAAAAAAGAAAGACCAATGTCAGGGTAACTAATCACGTGCACACGTATTCCAACTAATCCCTGTTCGGAATGAAGTTTCCGCCATTTCCATTCCGATCGATCGGAAAGTCTTTCCGAACCACGGCTATATTCCCCCAAAAAAAAAGAAAAAAACAGAAAAAAGAGAAAAGAAGCGTTTTGTGTTTCTGGACGATTTAAAGTTGAAAGGAGAGAGATCTGTTCTTAATATTAATTGGTGGGGCCCCTATTACCACTTTAGGGTTTAGTTAGTATGATGATTTAACCTGTTTTCCTATTTCCTATTTAGGAAAAGTTATTAACTTTTGAATCGGCTCGTATCTTCATCGCTTACTAAAAGAGCATTTATTAATAACTATATATATGTATATATATATGTATCCATAAGTGTATAATATACATAACGTGCATTTGTGTTTATTCCATATTGTATTTGGATTACTATGAAGGTCGTAATGTTTAGAGGTTATCTAGTCCCTTGATCTTACTCAAGTTGCTTTTTCCAAACTCATACATACTTACATACTTACATACAACAACATCATATGATATGTGGACCTATTTTAATTACAACAACAACAGCTTACAGTTACAGTTACAGTTACAGTTACGGCGAGCATAAAAATAATGATAATGGTACATTCAATGTTTTAGTAGAATCACATGGACAGTGTTACGAAAACATTCCAATGCTTTTAGTTCTTTGGATTATATATTGTGCACTTGGTATACTTATTATCAGTTCCTTAACTACAATATATCTATCTATTACACACAAACAAGAATTGAATAATGAAATAGATCTGGAGAAACAATATGATATTCTTATAGAGAAATGAAAATGACATGTTAATAACTCTTTTTTTTTTATTGTTATTTTTTTCTTTTCTGGTTTTTTTTTAATTCCATATATGATAGACTAATTTGAATATGCATAGCTAATATTTTAATAATTAATAATAAATACATCATGCTTCTTTTTTTTTCTTTTTCAAAATGAAAAATACTCTGAGTTAACAGAAATTATACATATACATAAATATACATAATTAATTACATAATTATAATTAAAATTTGCGTTTCTTATACTTCTCAGTTTCTTCTGATTGGATATATCTTCTTTTAGAATCTTTCATTACATTAGTTGATAATAGGGTACTAGTGCTACTATTACTATTGTTGTTGTTATAGTAGATTTGGTATTTAGGTATAGTACTTGCCCATAAGGATAGAATTAGAGGAGGTGGTAATAGACCCATTTTATTTGAGACGATATCACCACCTTGGTACACTTCATTTCTATCTCTCTTACGAAGATCTAGATTGGTAAATCTATTACTATTCATATTTCCTGTATCATTTTGATTAGCACGTTGTGGTAATCTTGATTGCTTAATTGAATCACCAATATCGAATCTATTACTCTCTATGAAGATCTTAGAAAACCCTGGAGACCCATCATATAATGTAGACAATATATTATCTTGTTTGTAAATATTGTTTCTTTCATATCTGTAATGTTTAACCAATTCGTGATTCAGTTCTTTATCCAATAATTTTCTAATTCTTCTATGCTTTTTTTCTCTTTGTTTGATAACGGATGGATTATAATTTTTTTAGATGGTGAATCGTCGGTGGTTGTGGTTGTATTATTCTTATTATTATTTTGTGGTCTGATTGATAGTGGCAGTTTTTGCTTCTTTTTAGTCAATAATTTAGATGGTTTCCCATATGTTGAACATATATGTTTGTTTCTATAATAATCAGACGTAACCTTTAAATGGTTCTTACCGATAAGATGTGATTTTCTAACACTTAAAGTATCATGAGTTAAATATGAATGACAATATTCACAGTAATAACGTACCATATCTTATCTTATCTTAGCTTAACTTAACGTGGTTTGTTGTTCCGTACCATCTGTCTGCTGTTGAGCTACTACTGTTCGGTCTCCTGTATTATATAACTGACATATGACTATTGGTAGTTTGTTGTTTGTTACTTTTTAACTTTTTTTCCAGTATTTTTTCTACATCCATATATATAAAATAAAAAAATAAAAAAATAACAGTATAGGAAAATAAATAGAAAAACAGTCTTATAAAACAAACATAATTAGCTAATGGACATATGTGTATGTGTACATATATACATTGTGTACAGTAATGCTAATGCTTGGTGGTTGGTGCACTGACTACAATGACATTAAAAAGTTTTAAACGATTGCTAATAAAAGAAGCACATCCTTGAACTGCTTTATCATATACAGACACTGTTCTAAGATTTAATAGAGAGTACTATTCTACAAGTGTCCGTTGAATATCCTATCTACTCTTTGCTCAATGGATTATTTGTTTTTTGTTTCCCATGTTTTGTTGATTCGTAATTTGTTAGATAAAGAAGATAGCTAATAGAATATATATATATACAGTGTGGTCATATATCTAGATGTACGTATATGTAGAGAAAGTATCAGTGGTGGTGTCAAATTGTGTAGACAAAAAAAAAAAAAAAAAAAGACAGAGACATGGCAGAGGGCCTTCTATTGTTCTTCTTCTTCCGGGGGTTTGTCGTTTCTTTTTTTTGGTTTTTTTCTTTTTTTGGATATCTTTTCTCTTATCGTATTTTGTCTCTTTTTGTGACTGACTAAGGATCTGGTGGTATCCACCTTACGTATGAATATATATGTATATATATATATATATAGATAGATGGATGAAAGACTGTTCAAAAGAACATACAGAACACATTAGTGTTATCTCTTCTTTTATTTGCCAAGTATTGAATATTCTTTCTGTCTCACAATACTTTCATACTCGTATTCACTTAGTGTATTAGAGGAAAGCAAGTTATATATTATTATGAAAATGTTTTTTGCTAAAATCTTGTCACTATATCTGTTTGAGATTTTCACTGTGGTTATATCATATCCGTTAAATTTTGATAGTTCAGATGAAAATGTTGATTATAGATATAACTATCATCACCGCTATTTCAATGAATTATTTCTCGAAGGTAACTTACCTCAACATAATATAGATATCACACCTATTGATCGGACACCTTCTTTGACTCCAGATATAAAATATGCAGTCCGTGGAGAAAATGGTGTTCTAAGTTCAGATCTAAAATTTTGTAATAATCTCGTGATAGATAGCATAATCGAATTGTATCCAAACGCTAATGCGGCAGACATGGCGGTCACGTTGACTCTCTGTATAGGTATGGTCAATTTTTTTAATAGTGGGATAGGTGGTGGTGGGTATTTGGTTATGCACGATCATTCCACAAAGACAAATATGCATCTTGATTTTAGAGAACTATCGCCGTTGAAAGCAGATCCTTCGCTCTATAAAGATAATGATTGGAGTACAAAAGTTGGTGGGTTGGCTATTGCTACTCCTGGTGAACTACTGGGGTTATATGAATTATTTAGATTAAAGGGGTCAGGAACTGTTAGGTGGTCTGAACTATTGAAACCAATAATCGATTTAGGTAATCAAGGATGGGAGGTTGATGAAATCCTGGGTGCCACCTTGAAGATTTATGAACCTGTCTTCACTTCCATGCCTGAAACCTGGTTCTTTGTCCTAAACTCAACTCGTGACGGAGTTTTGAAACAAGGTGATTGGATAAGAAGGCCCCAATTGGCTCATACGTTGCAGTTGTTGGCTCAAAATGAATCTGTGGCTCCATTCTATGATCCAACGGGGCCCCTGGTGAAATCAATGGTTCAAAGTATACAAAACTCTGGAGGGATTATAACTGGTGAGGATTTTAAAAATTATAGAGTACATCAAACAGACCCCTTGACTGTTAAGATTAGGTCTTTGGATTCTTATATCAATGGTGGATTGACTGTGGTTACAAGTAGTGGGTCAAGTTCTGGTGCAGCGCTAGTCTCAGCATTGAAGATAATGGATCATTTCCCTGATGCAATGGGAGGGGATTATTTAGATGAAACAAACTTCTATCTTATTGAGACTATGAAATGGATGGGTAGTGCAAGGAGTAGACTTGGAGATTATCAAACACAACAATTACCAGATAGAATAATGCAAGTATTACATGACCAATGGAGCGATCAAGCTCACCAGTCAATTCGAAATCAAACAGAATGGGATCCATTGAGTAATGTTCTAAAATTTCACACCATGTCTAACTATACAGACTATCGGCCAGAATATAAGATGAATGAACCCCATGGCACAGCACATATAAGTATCATTGACCATCATGGTAACGCCGTCTCATTGACCACCACTATTAATTTGTTATTTGGATCCTTGGTCCATGATCCTGAAACAGGAGTGATCTTTAATAATGAAATGGACGATTTCGCTCAAGAATCCAAATGTAACAGTTTTGAACTAGCAGCATCAATATATAATTTGATTGAGCCGTTGAAAAGACCATTGTCGTCTACTGCCCCTACTATAGTTTTAAATGAACTAGGTGTACCAGACTTAGTTATCGGTGCTTCTGGTGGTTCTCGTATCACTACAGCTATCTTACAGAGTCTAATTAGATTATATTGGTATAAGATGCCACTCTTAGAGACCATTGCATATCCAAGAGTCCATCATCAACTGTTACCCGACCACGTAGAAGTAGAAAATATATCCATGATAGGAAAGGGGACTATAACCAAATTGATGGAAATGGGGTATGAAGTCATAGAACAAGTACCAAAGAGTGTGGTAAATGCCATTAAAAGGGATCGTTTCGGATGGATTGGTGTCAGTGATTATTGGAGAAAACGTGGGATATCACAAGGATATTAATGGGAGAAGAATAGATATAAGATTTTAATCGGCTAGTTTTCATTTCCAAAAGTAAAAGTAATATAGTAGTCCATATTCATTATAAAAGTACATATATCTTTAAACATTATTATCTCATAGTAGGAGATTCTTTTTTCTTTCTTTTTTTTTTTTTTTCTTCTTCTTTTTCCTATATGTGGGTGCGTGTATCTGTCTACTTCAGGAATCCTCTGTGAATGTTCTATGAATCATGTGTAAGATTGGAGTTGTGGTGAATTGTTACTTTTTTTTTCTTTTATCTTATTTTCTGTTATTTATAATTTTCAATAGTAGAAAATTGATATACATATTAAAAATTGGCTGAATGAAAGAAAAAGACTTTAACCTCCCTCCCCGCAGGTTTAGTACCGTCCAAACACCCATACCTCTTTCTCTTTGAATATCTTCCTAGCCCTAATCTGTGGGGCGGGGTTTGTTTTTTTTTATTGTTTCCAGATAAATCACTGAGGGTTTGGGAAAAGGAATAAAATACAGGACGGGATTATAATACACAGAACGTGATAAAAATGCGGTTATTAATGGTTGGGATCTAAATTACCTAATCGAGATATGTGAACGAAATATGAAATATCCAAAGTAGGTTTTTTTTTTTTTTTGTTGGTTAAACTTATATAGGATATATATATATATATATAATTGTATGGTTACAAGTGACGTGCTAAAACAAGGTACTGAGCTAATGTCTTCTTCTGTTTTATTGTTCTGATATTCTTTTTACTTTTGAGACCAACTGAAACCATACCAAACGAAAAGAAAAATAGAATAAAACAAAAATAAAAAATTAAAAATAAAAAATTAAAATAGAATGCCATCCTTATTTAAAAGAATATCCTTTGAAGTTGCTGGTCAAGCAAATGAAAGAACCTTGACTTTATCCTCCGGTTCCAATGACGGACACTATATCTCCTTACGTCCCCTTTTGAATCCATCTACATTAGAAGAAAAGGAATTCCCTTGGGAATGGGCTTTTGCTGGTACTAAAGATACAGTTGAAGTCAACAATAAGGAAAATGGTTGTCAACAGATTTATAATTTCTGGTTCGATGCAAATGTTTATCTTCAAACACCCAACACCCATAGAGGTCCAATCGATACATTCTGGGCGACTTGGGAATCTGGTTTACTAAAGGAAACCGGTACTGTCTACCCATTCGGTAAGGATAAAGACGGAGTTGATTTTGTCGAATTATGGCAACCTGTCGACGCTCAAAGAGAAGAATTTGTTATCCAGGATAAAGCAGAATCTAAAGGTAGATCTGTTACTTTCAAGGTTGACAATGACCAATTTTATGGTTTGGTAATTGTGGTCGGTAGATGGGCCCAAGGTGTCCTGGCACAAAAAGGTAACTCCACCACTAAGGGTTTGAATTTTATTAGATCCGTGGAGTCTGTTAATGGTGATATCAAGAATTTGATACAGTTTGGTTCTGATGTCAATAAATTTCCATCTGTTTTTACTAAAGTCAAGAAGGGCGACGAAGTTGAAGCGAATGGTTTAACTTGGAATGTTATTGAAGCTTATTTCTAAAAAAATTAAAAATAAAAAATAAAAAAATAAAAAATTGTTGTTTCTGTTAGATACAAATGACTATTAGTATTTTATAACTGATTTTTTTCATTTAGTTACCGCATAGATGAGTATTGTAGATTATAGATAAATAATAGAACTTATAAGAATGAATAATTATATAAGACTTATTGATAACCATTTAAAATTTTTGCTTGACCTATCTATACATAAATATATAAGTTTAATGTAGTTGTGGCCAAATAAAAATAACATGTTTTGACAAACATTTTAAGCTTTTGGAATATTTGGGGTATGTAGTCTTACTTACTATTGCATAAATTACCAAATAATAATATTAGGGGGGGGTTATCCATACATTATTTATTTATCGGCTAGGTTAATTGTAAAGATAGAATAAGTTTCTCTGAAATAATGTGTAATCTTGGTAACTAGTACAAAAGAAGCTTATTTTTTATATTTGGGTTTATTTTTAGTTCCAGCTTATACTGTTGTCTCTACATTTATGATCATCTACTGTGTTTTCTTATTGAAAGAAAAGCGGGTAAATGGTCTAAATCAAATCTAATAAATAAAGCAAAAGTACCATTAAATCATGACACTTTAAATCCTCTAGAAATATGTTCTATGAATCAAAATGTAATCCAGGCAAAGAAAAAAAAAAGGCGAGTATCTGGGGATTTTCTTATAATTTTACTTTTTCGATGGTGATTCTGCAGATTAAAAAATTGATCTATAAAATAAACATAAATTTCCATTTTACCACAGAAATATGTCAATTCATAAATTATACAATATTTTGAGGATATTGACATTTTTTTTTCTTGACTTAGAATATTCTGAAATAGAATAGAATAAAGTAATATGGTTTTAACAGTAAATATTGCTGGAACTAAAGGTTCGAGAATAAAATAGAATGAATCAGTAAGATTTTAACCAATAAACATAAGTTTTACAACAGAAACATCTCTATAGTAGAATTATTACCAATAAGGTGTTTTACCCCTTGATACTTAAATAGGATATCCAAGTTTCCTAATAGACATACTAACAGGTATCCCTAAAATACATATAGTGGTATATTATAGCAAATGATGATGCTCGATACCTATTTCCAAACATATAAATTGAGAATGTTTTCTACTTATCCATTACCTACGGGCGCTTATTCTCAACAGAAATCGTACCCAATCTTTCTATTACCGGAAGACCATCTCTTTGTAATTCTAATTGAAAATTAAGAACTAAAATTTACTTTCAAATATCTCTAGCTTTTCTTGAATGAAAAATTCCTGGATATTTCATTAATTATTACGTACAAATTTCATCAGATTTACTGAATGAATGTTAATATACCCCAACAATAAATATAGACGAAAATGTTCCATATATACAAAAAAATAATTGTAAAGTTAGTAATTTTCAGAAACCTAGAGAAGAACTCCCTTCCATCAATGTGGAACAAAAAATCTATCTCCTAAAACAACTAAACAAGTTCAAAACAATATAATATAGCAATAATAGTAACAGTAATATAATAATGTTGGTAAAAAAAAATGTAGCAAAGATATAGCTGGATTAAATTTAAATGGAAAGGAATATTCATTATGATATGTAGTGTAACAATATCACTTTCTAACTATTATAATATTCAAAATTGTTTAGTCTCCTAATGCTCTAATTGGTACACAGTAGTACACAGATATATGTGCTATCAAGAAGTGATTTTTAAGACTGTTTTTCATTTATTCTCCAATAAAAAATATTTTTCTAGAAGAACTTTATCATTCTTAAAGTACTATAATAGAAAATATACATTATTTTGCAAAAAAAAAAAAAGCTAATAGCATTTATCACTGTCTTTAAGAGTTTATTGTACTGAAAAACAAAAAAATGGTTATGCTTGTTGATCGATGAAAGGAACTAACAAAATTAGTAATTGTAACAATATTCAATACAAATAATTCATTAAACATAGCTAATGTACATGCTGACTCTTCTGGATTGCAAATTATTGTTAGTTCATATACACAGTATTAACAATATAAAAGAAATACAGTAAAACTTAACCTATGAAATATTAATATTTAAATGAATTTGTAGATACCTTCTCAAGTTTTTAGTTTTTTTTTGGACATTTTCCTTCAATTTCGAATAATTAAAACTATTCACAATTTTTGGTACATAAATATCCAACGGGGCTTTCTTTAAGTTTTTATTCTTTAAGAAATAGTTTTAATAATTTTTTCTTTTTAGTATGTATATTTCTTTTTTAGGCATTACTTCTATAAAACTTTCAAGACAGAGCTTAAATAACTCCAACCAAATATCTTGCATTCAGCCTACAGCATCTTTTAAAGATGTTTGCCTTATTGTTTTTTAAATTATTTCTATTAATTTTATCATCTATAGGTGTCTTCATCAAAGAAACCTTGTTTAACAACAAATTTTAGTATTATATCAGGTACATATTTCTAATAAACCTCAAAAAATACTTAGCTTTTTTTACTCTAAAATTTTATATTTTTAAAGTTTCCTTCTTCTTCCTTAATTATTCTTTTTACGAATCCTTTTCAGAAAAGAACAAATTACTTATTTCTGGACTATTCCTTATGACTTTTGCCAGATAACCAAAAAAATGCAAAAATTACAAACAACTTAAATTTCCATAAAACTGTCATTACAATATCTTCAAAATTATGACTTTTAATAGACATTTATACACAAGAAATTAGAAAGATTTTCAGGAATATCATCAATAGTAAAATATTGCAAACTATCTATCAGAATTTCATATTCAAAAAAATACGATGGTCATACGGTTTATCAAAATAGAACAAAAACAGCTAGTTTATAACAACAATTAACTTATACTCATATCATTGAAAGATTGGAAATACAGGAAATTATTATATATTGTCTACAAACCAAATATATTTATGTTCAAGCACCAAATTCAAAGGTGATCTCAAATTGGTTACGATTCAACTAAGATGTGGTTCAGATAATTATGATTAATTTTTGGCTAATATTCAAGTGATGTAAATGTAACAAATATCAAATTGATAATAAATTTATTAATTTTCATGGTGATATTATATGATATTAATATGATAAAAAATTATATAAATTAACTTTTCTCGAAGTCAAAAAGGATATTGCAAGCACCTAATTTGATAATTGTAAAAACCCATTAAGTTTAATCACTCATTTCAGAATCTTATTAAAAATTAAGAAGGTTCTGATTTAGAAATAGAATATCACAATGATAATAATAAAGAAAGTTATCGCAATTTAAGCTATACAGTTTACAAATTATATTTTTTGTTAATAAAGTTCCTCTGGAACAAAAACACAATAAAACCACTTGCTTCCCTAACAAATAAACCATATATTAGTATATGAAGATGACAAAAGAGCACAAGGGGTCTAAGAGCTTGACACTAGTACATGCTTTTAGGTTTTTTTGCCTTTTTAAAAAAATAAAAAACTAGCGCAAAATTGGACTTGTTTTTTTTGTTTATCTCCTTGTTTAGACTAACTTTAACAACACTATGTCTGTATTACTCAGATGAAAAATAATTAGGACAGAAACCTTAATAACAATAACGTAGACATATATAAGACATAGATTCACTCTATATCCCTAAATTCAATATGGAAATTAACAAGCTAGACTTTTCTAAAGCAGCTAACTCGACTTCAATAAGGATGTACCCCATGCTATTTACGTATCTCTCTCCCTGATTAATAAAAATGTTGCAAAACTTCCCCACAAATGTATGACATAGGTTATTCTGATGGCACATTAACATTCTTGCATACTCATTTGTTTATCTTCATTTGTTAACGCTGGCGTAATAGATGAAAACATACTACAAGATATATAGCTTTTATTAAAGGCTTATTACATTCCCTAGCTATGTTGGGCATTTTTTAATTGTTATTATTGTACATGTTATATTATGGATTCTCCTTGGTTCTTTTAGCCAAGAAATATTTTACACACTTATAAATAAGATATAAATGTATTTTTTATAAAAGAATTGACTTTATTTTTATTCCAATAAATTTTTCTACTAATTAACTTTTATTGTTTAGCCTGAAAATGAATTTGTAAAAAACAACATCAGTGTCTTAATACTTTGAATGTACTTATCATTCCAGCAAGATATACTCTTTTGAAATATAAGATGTAATAAATAATTCTTGGTTGTGTCCTCTATATATGGTACATAAACTATACTGTATATAAGAAGTAGAGAGGGAAGATAAATAGAAATACAAAAGATATACAGTTTATGAATATGAAATACAAGAACGTCGTCGTCAACTAACAAGTTCGCAACATCGTCTACTGTGTAATATCCAAGATTTTGATGTTTAGCAAAAATGAGGGTAATCGATATTTTCCTAAACTCTCCTTTTTGGAAAATTGTACAAACAAACCTTGTAAATGGAAAGTTGAGACTATAAAAGAGAAGTATACAAACACAGAGAGCAGGAGTAACCAAAAAGAAGATATAAAAGAGGCAACCAAGCAAGAACCAAGAAGTATATACTATATATTACTTAGTTATAGTATTTAGAATTATTTTAATATAATACGTTTAAAGATAAAGAGTGAGTCTGTATCTTATATCTATCCTAGTGTTTTATTATTATTAAGTTTAAGTCGACTGTTATCAGAAATTAGTAACCATAAGGTTATCAAAAATATTGTGATTTACTGTGATAACCCTATGGTTACTAATTTCTGATAACAGTCGACTTGAACTTAATAATAAATAAACACTAGGATAGATATAAGATACAGACTCACTCTATATCTTTAAATGTATTATATTAAACTAATCTAAATACTATAACTAAGTAATATATAGTATATACTTCTTGGTTCTGTTCTTGGTTGCTTTCTTCTATCTCTTCTTTTGGTTACTCCTGCTCTCTGTGTTTGTATACTTATCTTTTATATTCTTAACTTTCCATTTACAAGGTTTGTTTGCACAATTTTCCAAAAAGGAGAGTTTAGGAAAATATCGATTACCCTCATTTTCCTAAACATCAAAATCTGGGATATTACATTTGCCCCTCCTCATGAAACAAGTTCCACGTTGTTTCTAAACCATGGTCTATTTCTTTTGAACTTTTCATATAATCTCAACAACTCTCTCTTGGGCAAAATTTTCT
>JAKZLQ010000041.1:0-49490 GCA_023309525.1 Arxiozyma bovina
ATTAATATTTATAAACTGCATATCTTTTTGCACTCACTATTCTTTACATATTGTAATAATATAGATATCATATATAAGGAACCCTCAAGAATTATTTATCATAATTTATTTATTACGAAAAGATGTCTAGGGTATTATTGAAGCTGCTGGTCATGATTAAGCGATGAAGCTATTGACATATTTGTTATGTTTACAATTCTCCAATATTCTATGTATAATGTATAAAAATAAAGCATATTATAAAAATAAAAGAAAATTACTTAACTTCCTTAGAGAGAAATTGTAGCATTTGTATCTTTGCTTTCTTTTTCTTATCTTAATATATAATCTCAATTTTGGAATATGCAATTTTTGCTCATATATATATTTACAAGTATATCTTTCATCGGTATCGATATTAATAATGCTTATTGATATATATGTAACTATCATCTGAATAACTCATATGCATTCGCTAGCTATTTTCAATAGAAATATATTAGTATTTCTATGCTTTTTGACTAGTTGAATGTAAGGAGTCATAATTAGAAATCCTGGAAAACGGAGTCTCTGGGTACCGCTGGATCCGAACAGTCAAAACTATAGGTCCAGGCCATGGGTGTATTTGAACGAATATCTGCTTTTATATGTACTTATGTATCTAAATAGACGTAGAAAAAAGAAAAGTAATCGAAAATGAAAATAACTTCCACCCAGACACCCGATTGGTATTTTTCTTCGTTTGGATCGACTCGTCTTTTTGGTTCCAGATGGTAAGGTTTAAACTGATATTCAAAACCTAAATGACGGGTTAGGGTTACCAATGGTAAACTGCTGAGAAACTTTTGCTCATTTATAGAAAGATTGTTAAACTCCTTTGTGATATTGGACATGTTGAATTTATATTCCTCTTTTTTTATTTTTATTAATTAATGATATATATTAAATTCTCCTTGACTATTTCTAGTCTTTATACAAATATATAATATACAAGAATCTAAGTATTACTTTCTATAAATGAATTGTTTTAATTTCTATTCCAATATAAATTTTTTTTTAATGATTTTTTACTTCATTTGCGTGGTAGTCAAATACTTCGTACATGATGACTTCAGTATCCAGATGATTTAGGAAATATTCATAATTGCAGCAACTTTGTTAAAAGCCCTTTGATGGTTGGGATAGTTTACCAGAAGTAATTATCAGCAAGATCATACTTTTCAGATCTATTAGGTAGAACCTACTAGTTATCAAGATCAATAACATCAACAATATGTATTTTACATTTAATTCATTAGCTAGAATCGGGGACTCTACACTTTATATATACTTAATATATATATATTTCATTATATATCACTTGAAATAAACCTTTACAATAATATGATAAAAAAAATGCTTTTAAGTATGGTAAAGCTATACAAAATATTGCTAACCATTATCATACAACTGACCTCATTAAAGAATGCTCTAATATATTTGACGTGCTAACAACTCCATTTCTTTCTGTTCTTAAATTTGTCTTTCTTCTCCTAAATTTATAAATGGTATTCTTGTAAGGGGTTATCTCAAGTAATATACTAAAATATGGATATTAATTATATATAAACACTTACAAATTATATAGTCGTTGATTCTAATCAGCAAACCAATTATATAATTCTTATTATGGATATTATTATTCGTATTGATTATTGATTGATTAATCTCTTAGGTAGAACCTAATAGATATAACAAGAATGTTATGGCTGATAATTACCTCTGGCACACTATCTCAATAATCAGAGGTCTCTTAAGTAAGTGTCTCAGTAATTTGCCACCAATGGCTAATCCAACGATCTTGCGTTCGTTCGAATACACTCACAACCTGCGCCAAGAGTTTCGGCCGTTCCAAGTCCTTTGCCTCGACATCAAGCGTTACCCGCGGACTACGTATTTCAGGATTTCCAATTAGGGCTTCTTACAATTCTCTCCGAGAATCAACCAGATACTACTACTTCTTTATTGTCAAACCTAATGGAGATAAACAATGAGATTTCTTCAATTAAGGATATTTCTAACAGGAATGATAAAGCTGTAGACAATGCTGTTAGAAAGTATTGACAAACAGGATACAGATATTTAGAGGATACCACTCACTTGTTAGAAAACTATAATTAAGAACAAAAATAATGAACAAAAAACCTTATTCCAAAACACTTATAACAAGGAAATAAACCAGTTAGAAAAACCAAAGACGTGGGATAGTTAAAAGATATATGATGTCAAGGATATTCCTAAAACAAGAATTATAAATTTTGTGTTTATTTTTGATAGTGAATGGAATGAACAAAAGACATGCAGGTTGCTTGCAAGAAGTGATCTCCAATTACCGGAAACATATGATAAAGATTCTATAGCCAATACTATTCACTATCAGGCATTAATGCCATGTCTCAAAGCCGTTTTAGAAGAGGAACTGTTTATAACACAGCTAGATATATTATCCACATACCTGTATGCAGAACTAGAAGAGGAGTTATAGATTAAGGAGACTTCAAAGCTAGAGAAGAAGATATCGAAAAGGTAAAAACTAGTTACGAAAGTGAAATAATGTGGTTACACAAAGTAACAGGATTTTTATCCTAAGTTGCTATGAAATACAGGTTTGATCTGTTATATTACATTAATATTCTAGTACGGCATACTCTCTATCCTTCAACAGAGATAAAGAGATTAGCCAGGTAACTTATTGAATATTTTTAGGATACCAATAAAGAGCAATTCAGTTGGAGAAAATTAAATAATTCCGTAAATCAATTAGTTGCTTTAACTGATGCAGCTTTTGTGAATGGTAAAAAATGCAAATCCCAACTAGGATATTTCTTAATATTGAATGGATATACAATTACAGGTAAATTAATAACTCCCATATTAACTTGTATTCCTTCCACTGAAGCCAAACTCTGTGCAGTAAATTCTGCCCATCCAATTGCAATTAGCATGTATTCTTTGTTCAAGAAAATATAGAAGAAAAATGCAAGTTTGCATAATGAATGATAGCAAAACTTCGTGTATGATGAGGCTAGTATCTTAATCATCAAGAAACTATTCGATAAGTTCAGTGAAGAATGTGTCAAAGTCATCTATATCTTCCGTTTTAAGAAACAGTATATTCTTATTCTGTGGAAAAAATCTCAATCAGAATAGCCTCATGGACAAGATTTTAAGTTTGTGATTTTTAGTTGTATATTGATGTTATACTTGACGATATTAGAGTGAGTCTGTATCTTATATGCATTTACACGATTTATTCCCGATATTACCTTGAACTCGACGGTTGTCAAAAGTTCAGAATCAAAAGAGTTGTAATAATTTGCTCTAGTCTCTAGAGTGTTCAACCACCAATTGGTTCGTAACTGGACTATCCCACCCCCTCTGGACAATTGGCTCCACTTTTTTCGGATCTTGAGTGAGTAGAAATAGATATATTCTGTGTAGGTTGTTAGTGAAGCCGCTGTCTTGCTGAATGTTTTTCCAGAACTCTCCAAGTGATATTTTTTTTTTGGGTAATTGCTGATTTACAGAAATAATAAAGCTATACAAATTACAAGGAGATTAGTTCGATTCTCATTCTTACAAATGTTTGTTTCACCTTTAACTATATAATAATAAAAAGGTCATTCAATGTTCAGTAAATAATGGATTTATCTTTACCAAAAGTCATAGTAATTTTGCAACAATGCGAAAAGTTATATAAAATGGAAATAAACCCGTAAAGGTCATACTCCAGAGATAATTATTTGTAAAAAAAAAAGTGTCATTTTTATAGGTTATTATCTTCATATTGATTTCCTTATTTGTATGTCTTATCTGTCCGTTTTGGAAGTATTTCATGGTGAAACGATATACACAGAGTTATATTGAAACCAAAGATATTATCGTAATCATGACTGTCAAATATTGACTACTGTTGTTGTATAGAACAAGTATATTCCATATTGGACTGAATACAAGGTTGTCGGATGTTAGATCAAGTACTTTTTGTAGAACATGATGGGATTGTAATCTGGGTATGTATATATATGTATATATATTTTCATTTTCGATTACTTTTCTTTTTTCTACGTCTATTTAGATACAGAAGTACATATTAAGTAAATTTATTAATATTTCCTACTGTTTCTTTCCATAGCTACCGGAGGTTTAGTTTCTCTGGATATTTCATAGTTTTGAAGTAAATACAAGATTCTAATATCTGAACTTTCTTTTTCTTTTTTATTTTTTTTTTTGGAAATGAGACTTAGCGTAATTATAGACTTAGTACATTTTGTTTTGGAATCTTGTCCGACAAGTTCGTACGTGTCCATGATCATTTACAAACACTAACACAGTCTCCCACCTGTTTATCTATCAAACATTCACTCATCTTTTATCTCTTCTTCTCTCGTTAACTTTATATTGAAAAAAAGAGAAACAGAAAAAAAAATTTTTTTCTCCTTTCAATTTGCGATGAGCTCGATTGAAAATCTAATAGATCTCCATTAAAGACTATACCTATGCACATACACACAAAACGTATAGACGTATACGTATACATACCTCTCTGATAGGACCGATTCTTGTCTTAAACCAAACAAACAAAATCAAAAAGTAGAAAAAAGAAAGCCAAGGGAAACAACTACGAATAAGTCACTCATGTCCAATCCTGATGATTTAGATGATGGTTTAGTCTACGATTTCAGCGGACAAGAAGATAATCCAATCTCTGATATTCCAAGTGAAAATGAGTCTGAAGATGTGAAAAAATCAGATACTGAACTTGACACCACTACTGTTGGGTCTCATAAACGTAAGAATAACTTCGACGACGACGATCATAGTGTTAAAAGTTTATCAAAAAGACAAAAAAAACTACAAAACTCTAAACTCCGTGAAAAGAAGAGAGAAAAGATTGAATATGAAATCAATCAAAAGAAATTAATACCAAGGAGTAATACAGATACTATCTCAGAATATTTCATTAAATATATTCGTTCAAGGAACCCAGATTTGAGCGTCTTGGAATTAGATAACCTCTATCTGAAAAAGAATGATTTTATCTCGACGGAGAATTTCAAAGATGAAAGAGATTTAAATAATTTATCTAAATTTATAATAAATTACTCAAAGGCTCCAAATGTTATTATTTTCAGTATGTCCAATATGAGAGTAGCTGATGTGTTTAGACAATTAGGTGGTAGCAAAACCTCTGTGAAGCTTTTCGCCAAAAACAAATTAGACCAGGATATAACTACTGTAACTAATATTTTCAACAACAACAACAACAATAGTAACATCAACACTAATACTAATACCAAAGATAAGAATCAAAAAAGTGGAAACGCAAAGAATAAGAAAAATAAAAAAAATAAAAATTCAAACCCAACTTCAGTCTCTTCTTCTTCAACGGATATCAAGTATTTTATTGCTACTCCAAATAGAATGGAGAAGATCCTTGAATCAACAGATGTTTTTTTCCAAGGTAAAGATAAACTGGATATAATATTAGATGCAAGTTATTTGGACAATAAAAGCAATTCATTAATTTCATTTGAAAACACTATGACACTTTGTAAAGTATTAAAGACTATTCTAGATAATAAAAGTTCAGTTAAAATTCTTCTATATTGACTGTATTTATCTATATAGATAAGAATATAAATATTTACGCTATTACTAATATTTTGTCATTATTAGCTGCCTTCCACGAGTTATCATAGTTATTATTATTATTATTGCTTTATTGAATTATTATTTTTTTTTTCTAACGCATTTTTTTTTTCTATTCAGTGAAATATGAACCGATGATGAACGATACATAGTAAAGAGGTGAGGTACAGTGTTATGTGATAGTAGACAGAGGATCGAATATAGATAAAAGAACCAGCTTGTATTAATAGCAAAAGGTTGGACAATTTCACTTACGTTTTCAGTCACTACTGGCTATGTCTACTTCAAATAACATAACGGATCCAATCAGTAATGACAATATCCATCCAGTAGAACTTAGTGTATATTCTATACTATCAAGTAATCTAGATGGGATCCAACAATCTATAAATGAATTAAGGGAATCTCAAGCTATCTTGATAATTACAATGAGAAAGATAAGCCAATCGTTAGATATGGAGGACAAATTATTGTACAATACTGATGAATATAAACTTTGGTGTAAAGAATTGAATCTTTTGGAGAAAAGATTAACAAAGTTAAATAAACGGTATTCAAAATTAGTTCAAAGAAACCAATTGCTTTTAGAATTATCTAATCATATAGAATATAAATGAATAGATAAATGGAAATCAAAATAGAACTTTCTTCATTTTTCTATATTTTATTTTTTTTTATCCTTTTACATATATACATACATATACATATCTTTATATTCATACTTGCTTATTTATTTATTTACTAAGCTCATTAGTTATATCATTCAACTCCTGTTTCTTTTGATTTAAATATCCTGTCAATTCATTAACTTGTTGTTCTATATTATCAAGATCTTCAATAAAAGACTGTAAATTATAATTAGATGAACTAGTCGAAAAATTTTGGCCATTAACATATTTGTCCTTTCTATATTTTAATAATCCTTGCAATTGTTCTCTGATTAATTTAGCATTCTCTAGAGTTGTGATTTTATTAATATCAATATTTACATTAACATTAGACATACTACTAATATTAGCAGTAGTATTAGTAGTGATGTTGGTGGTAGCAGGCTTAGTTGTAGTCTTTGGAGAAGATGTAGTAGTTGATTGATTGAGACTACTTCTTTTGACTTGTGCTTGTTCAGATTTTAGATCATATCGAATTGGTTGCTTATTAAAAACACCTTCTAAATTTTTGGGTACTTCTGAAGGTATCAATGTACCTAAGTCGTTACGTTGTCTTAAAATATGAATAAAATATAGAGCAGGATCTTTATCAATTGAGTTTAAATTTCTTGGATTAACCAACTTCCAAACCTTTTCCATATCACTCGAGCCGATATTAAAGAATTTATTCTTCAATTGAAGAGATAACTCTGCGAAAGTCACAGAACCATCGTTGCTACTATCATTACTACTGCACTGATCGAATATCTGGTTATAATACTTCATATCTTCTGGTGAGATATACCAATCCACTTTTGGTGGTTCCTTTTGTGGTGGCAAGGACTCATTCTCTTTCTGCTTTCTTTGTATCCTTTCTTTAACTAATTTGTATTTGCTACCAGGTATCAACCAATCTGGCAATTCATCAGGGACCTTTTCAATGTTTTTATTCACCATATCAAACAATAGCCTCATACATATAACAAATTCTTCAAAATCTAAATTGTCATCATCGTCAATATCTGCAAGGAACCAAATCTTGTTTAATACGGAAGAATCTTGTTTTGAATTGTATAGAATTGGCAAAACTTGGTCGTGTGTCACTTTTTGGTCTACTGGTTTTAAACCAGAAAAGATTTGCCAATATTTCTTAATCTCAAATTGTTCCAACTTAGGCATTCTTGTAAAGTTATTTTTAACTCACCTTGTCTCGTAGAAGGGGGGGGGGTTTGCACAGAACTGTGTTTATGTATATATGTTGGAGTACTACAGACCAGCTTATCAACATATACAGTCTCTCTTGGTGTCTCTTATTAGTTTCCTTCTCTTTGTAAAGACCACTTTGCTTCCTTTCCTTTATCAATTTCCATCGAGTGAAGGCTTCTGAAACTTTCGCAAAAAAAAAAAAAAATATTTGTGGCATTCTGAATTTTTCCTTTACAGTAACAAATTTTTTCTAGACATTAAATTTGAAAAGATACCAACAGAGAGACCAAGAAGGAGCCCATCGAAGGTTGAAGAAGGAGTCACACACAGTCTATCTATCTCTCCATCCATCCATCTATCTATATATATATTCAGTTGTCGTCCATCTAGTGTGACAATTTTAGGATTGGAGTCCATACTGAGTTTGTTGAGTTGAGTTGTGTTGTGAATAGAAATAAGGGCGGTCGCATCATCTAGTCATGAAACGGAACAAATATTGGGATCTTGAGACTCCTGAAGCCAGATATGAAAGGTATCTGCTTCTTTTTAAACAATTGGATATAAACAACACAGGCTGCATAGATAAGACCACGTTCCAAAGTGCTTTAGACTCACAAAACCACCCATTACGTCAAAGCGATCTAGCTATGGACCTCTTATTCAAATCAATGGATATTAATCATGATGGGTATATTGATTTAGATGATTTTACATGTTATGTTATTCAGGCCGAATCACAGATAGCTAATGGGTTTGATAAGATCGATAAGGATCATGACGGTTACATACGTAGATCTGAGGTCTCTAAATACTTGTCTCGAATACAAGAAACTGATTTAACAGGTAGCAATAATATTACCAACAACAGTACTGACGGCAAAATATCTACACTGAATAATTTTCTAACGTGGGCTTTTAACCCAAGTCATTGGAAGCTTCATCATAAAACAGATAAACCAAACAGTAATAACAGTAATACTACATCAGATAGTATCAGTGAACATCCTGATCATTATATCTCATATGAACAATGGAGGGATTTTTTGATTTTAATGCCAAGGGAAGAAGGTTCACGTTTGAAGACTGCTTACACATATTATTATTTGTCTAATGAAGATTTAGATCTATCTTCAGAAGGTGACATTACTCTAACCAATGAATTTATCCGTGGGTTTAGCTATTTCCTTGCGGGTGGGATTTCAGGTGTAGTGTCACGTACATGTACAGCCCCATTTGATAGAATCAAAGTGTTTTTAATCGCAAGAACTGATTTAGCTTCTACTTTATTAAACTCAAAGAAGGATTTGTTGGTGAAAAATCCTAAAGCCAATATTAATAAAATTAGATCACCTATAATCAAAGCTATCACATCCCTTTACAGACAAGGTGGTATTAAAGCGTTTTATGTGGGGAATGGTTTAAATGCATTCAAAGTGTTTCCTGAATCATCTATCAAATTTGGCACTTTTGAGCTAGTGAAAAGAGTCATTTCCAAGATTGAAGGTGTCAAAAATACACAAGACCTTTCACAGATGGCCACATATCTAGCTGGTGGGATTTCTGGTGTAATGGCCCAATTCTCAAGTTATCCAATTGATACCCTAAAATTCAGAATTCAATGTGCACCTTTAGATAACCCATTACGTGGTAACAGGTTATTGATCAATACAGCAAAACAGATGTATAAAGAAGGTGGATTGTCTATATTCTATCGTGGTGTCTCAGTAGGATTGATGGGGATATTTCCATATGCTGCTTTGGATTTAGGAACTTTTACCACTTTGAAAAGGTGGTACATTGAACGCCAAGCTAAACAAATGGGGGTTCCAAGTGATAAAATGAAATTGGACAATCTTGCAGTATTACCAATCGGTGCGTTTAGTGGATCTGTTGGTGCTACCGTAGTGTATCCTATAAATTTATTAAGAACAAGAATACAAGCACAAGGGACATTTGCTCATCCATATACTTACACAGGGTTTATTGATTGCTTCAAACAAACCGTGGCTAGGGAAGGCTATCAAGGTCTTTATAAAGGTCTAGTACCGACTTTAGCCAAAGTGATCCCTGCTGTTTCTATCAGCTATTTATGTTATGAAAACTTGAAGAAATTGGCTAATCTGGAATGATTGTTCTTGCTATTCCCCAGCTTTTCTTACCTTTACTACCTCTACTATTATTTCTGTTACAAATACACATCATACTTTGCTGCTGCTATTAACTCTGCTATTTATTCTTATTTATTCTTTAATTTTGTTACTACCACTACGCTTAACAGGTAAACTGTTCATTTATTTTTTTTGTAGTTTGTACATATATTTCCAACTCCTGCATATATTACTATCTTTACATACGTGATATTTATATATAATATTTAAAAGTTCAACTGACAACGTATACATCTGAATAATCAAAAAGTCTCTGAGTTTTGCCTGTCAAACTTTCAAACTAAACTTATTCTGTATAACATTTCTCGTTAACAGTCTTCAATATTATTACCAGTGTTCTTTTATTACATGGAAATAAGAGCTCGAAAAAGAAAAAATATAGATGATATACAAAAAGACCACCTTCATGGTTACTTACATGAGTAGGATTCGTATAAGTAGTCTTCCTTCATGGTTGAATATGTATGTGGGCAGGACTTTTAAGAGATAGGAGAACTTCCCCTCGTTTGTATGTGTTCAGTGGTCCAAATAAGTGTCTGGAAGACTAGTACAAAGTTTGAAGTGAAGAGATAAAAGGAATGACCCATATAAAAGCTATTCAATCAAATGATATACAAAGGTTAACGTCCGGTCAAGTAATTATAGACCTAACTACAGCAATCAAGGAATTAATTGACAATAGTATTGATGCAAATGCATCACAAATCGATATATTATTCAAAAATTATGGTGTGGATGGTATAGAATGTTCCGATAATGGAGATGGTATAGATCCAGGAGATTACCAAAATTTAGCTAAGAGACATTACACTTCCAAAATCTCGAACTTTGAAGATGTATGCAAAGTCACCACACTAGGTTTTAGAGGTGAAGCATTATCTTCGCTTTGTAGCATTAGTAAAGTGGAAGTAATTACTACACAGAAAACGCCTAAGAGTACAAAATTAGAATTTGATTCAATGGGTAATCTATTAGGACAAAGTATAACATCTAGAAACAAAGGAACCACCGTACAGGTCTCTGAACTGTTCCAAAGCTTACCTGTTAGACGTAAAGAGTTTTTGAGAACTTCTAAAAGACAATTCGCAAAGTGTGTGTCCTTATTACAAAGCTATGCAATGATCCAAGATAAAATACGGATTACAGTGACAAATATAACAGCAAATGGTAAGAAATCCATTATTTTGGCTACAAAAATCTCATTAGATAAACCACATCCCATATTACAAAATATCAAAACTATATTTGGATCCTCATGCAGTAATATGTTGGATGAGATTAAACTAACGTTAGACTTGAATCCATTTAAAGACCAGATAATAAGATATTTTTCAAGACTGCATGATGATAAAGTAGATATTACAGATATTGATTATCACATTACTGTTGAAGGTTATATATCCAAAAATTCGTTTGGTTGTGGGAGAAACACAAAGGATAGACAATATATTTATATTAATAAACGACCCGTTGAGTATCCAAGTTTATTGAAATGCTGTAACGAGATTTATAGATCATTTAATAATGTTCAATATCCATTTGTATTGTTAGATTTTGTCGTAAATCCCCAATTAATTGATATTAATGTGACACCCGACAAAAGATTAATTATTTTACATAATGAACAGTATGTGATTGATGTATTTAAGGAACAGTTACAGAAATATTATCAAAATCAAGATTTACAATTACCTAGATCAAATATACACATAAAGAGGGAAAGATTAGAAGTTGAGAATTCCATACTAAGTCAAGAACTAGATATTCCGTTGATTAAAGATGATATCTTAGAAAATGAGTTACCATCAAGAGATAGCAGCATAATAAAGAGGGATGGTAATGATGATTCAGAAGAAGAAGAAGACAGGGAGAATAAGGAAGAGGAAATGAGGCTAAGGCCTTCAAAGAGAACCAAAGTTATGGATGCTGTTATTAATGTAACGTTGGATGATAATGTAAAATCAGACATAGTGATGGGGGAGCATGGAAAAGAGTCTGACGATGAAATTGAAAAAGAAAATGATGATAAGAATTATAATAAAGAGAAGAAGAAAGAAATAGATAGAAGTGCAGATCAAAAAGAAGAAGGGGAACGTCAATATAAGGAGAAAGAAACGACTTCATGTGAACGTTTTTCAACTAGAAATGCAATGAAACGATGGGGATTAATGGATGCTGATTCTATAAATAAGGATACTCAATCAGACAAATACAATAAAAACAATAATAGTAATAATGACGGTACTGCTGCTACTGCTGATGATGATGATGATGATGACAAAGACAATACTGTATTAAAAATAGACATTGATGGTATGGAAATAAACTATAAAGCTAAATATTCTCAAGAAACAAATGAAATAGAATTCCCTAAAGATATAGATAGTAATCACAATGATTGCTCTAGAGACGAGACCCATAATTCATTCTTAACTAATGTTGAAGAATATGTAGAATTGGAATCGATACCTTCATCACCTCAAAATGAAGAACTGAATGTTAAAGTGTCTAGATCTTTTACAGAAGACTCATTTGATAAGACTATAATGAATCGATCATTGACTGTTGAACCTCATTTACGATCTTTAGATAATAATAGACATCACAGGGTGCGTGGATTAGACCATATTTTAGAGACTTCCATTAATGTTAGTAGCCCCTTACTTCAATGCGATCAGGTTGAATATTTCAATTATCTTATAGAAAGAACAGATAGATATCATACAATGATTAAGCAAGAGGAAGATATTAAAGATGATGTTGAATATATGAACCTTTCGGTAAATAAGAAAGAATTTGCCAAGATGGAGATTGTTGGACAGTTTAATCTCGGATTTATTATTGTAGTTAGAAAAAATGGTGAAAATCACGATTTATTTATTGTGGATCAGCATGCAAGTGACGAAAAATACAATTTTGAGACTTTACAAAGAGAAACCGTGATTGAATGTCAAAGTTTGATCACTCCACAACCATTAGAATTGAATATCATCGAAGAATTTCTAATCCTTGAGAATTTAGATGTTTTTAAATCTAATGGATTTAAATTAAAAGTCGATGAGGACCAGGACCCTGGCCATAAGATATCCTTATTAAGTGTACCTATATCTAAACAGACTGTATTTGATCTTAATGACTTTAATGAATTGATCCAATTAATCAAAGAAAATGATGGGTCACATAAAAGTAGTAATGGATCTACAGTTATAAAATGTTCGAAACTTCGATCTATGTTTGCAATGAGAGCATGTAGAATGAGTATAATGATAGGAAAACCATTGACACGTAAAACTATGCAACGTGTTGTACACAATTTGAGTACCTTAGATAAACCTTGGAATTGTCCACATGGTAGGCCTACAATGAGACATTTGATGGAATTAAAGGATTGGAAATCTTTCACAAATGATTATGAATATTAAAGACCATATGCTGCTATATATATATATATATTTATATATATAGCTATGCATGTATGTACAAGTTGTGAAGTCTATTGTCTTCGTTATTCTATTTTATAACAGTCGCTGTATATTTATCATTAACCTAATCTATTCAGTTTATTTAATTTTCTTGCTGTCATGGCATTGTTCTTGGTCTTTTGGCCTCTAACAGGCAAGTGGTTCTCATGTCTGAAACCTTGATAAGAACCAATCTTTTTCTTTAATGCAATATTAGCACGAACTTTACTTCTTGCATCATCTTCGATGGTCATATTGGACAATTCATTATTAAGATTCAAAATCTGTGATTCAGATAATTGATGCATTCTCATCCATGGATAAAACCCTAATTTGGAACAAATCTTGGTAGCCGTTGGTAACCCAATACCATATATTTTAGAAGCTAGAGCAATAGTAATGACTTGTTTTCCCTTAAATGCTTTACCTAATACATGGACCACCATTGTTGAAATGTATACACGGATATAGATATGTATCTTTTATTTTATTTTTTTTATTTTATTTTATTTTATTTTATTTTATTTTCTCCACTAAACACTACACTCTAAAAGTATATAAAATTGCTGCCACTTTACTTATCAGCAAAGAGAATATTACACACCCTCAACTAAAAACCCAACCAGACTATCTTGACTTGAGTATCATTATGCTACGGGGGGGGGCACAACCAAAAAGTCTTGTTTCTTTCATACAATCTCTTTGAAGTTTGTTTGGCCACTTCCTTTAATCGAAAAAAAAAAAAAAACAAAAATTGAAAAATTTCCTGCAAGAATGTATGGGTGTCAATATCTCTCTCATCGAGGTATTCATTGAAATAGTGGATGCCAAACGAATATATATATCTATATTTCTGTATATCAAGATCTACAAATGTTGCCAATAAGAGCAGGGTTCTTTCTTCCTTCTCAGTTTAGAAAGATTCAGTACGTAGCAATAATGGAGGAGGGATGGGATGTGAAGGGTCTTTTTTTTTGGTTTTTTTTATTTTATTATTGTTAAATTATATATCAATGTTGAGTAAGTCAATTAGCTGTTCGATATCCAATCTTTGAATAAATAAATTTCTCAATAGACACAACATGGTAATAAAACTTGCAAGTCCTATAGGAACCACACAGAAGACTATGATATTGTATATATCGAATGCTCGTTTTATCTTTGTCTGACTGCGAGCTAGACTTCGAACATTTTTCCTTGTGGTCTCTTCATTATTTAAGTCACTATCGTTGTCTTCGTAGTTTATGGTGTGTGATCGAAGGATATCTTCTGAATCATCTTCTACTAGATTCTCTTCGAGATTATCATTGTTTCGTTCGGCAGTTGTAGACTCAATGGGAGTCATAGAAGAAGAAGAAGAAGAAGATACTGAGAGAATGCTTGGTTTATTTGGGGCATTTACAGGATCATTCATAAGATGTTGGTTATGACGCTGATTAGAATAAAAATGATGAGTATGTTGTGGATGAGGTGTTCTGTTAATATAATCCAAATTGGATGTCAAATAATTTTGCCATATAAACAATCCTGTCAAAATACAACTAATCAATATCCAGGTATGTAAAAAATAGTCTCTCTCTGGAGACAAGGAATTCAATAAAAACAACTGGATTGTAATAAGGACCAGTGACATAGAAAACATTCTTAATATCACTGCCATGACAGAATACTTCATAATCCAACGAACCATCAAATTGTCTAGTATAGCAAACGATAAATATAATGATACAAGACACCATAGTGAACATAATACATATTCTGATGCTCTCCCCGTGATCAAATTGGACAGTATCTTGATTTCGTTTATTTTAAGATTGTTATTAATGTTACTAAGATCGATATTATTGTTAAAAATATCCTTTGCCGATATCAAATATGCTTTCCGTATAGCTTTAAACCAATGGAACCCTGCTGGAATTAATGATATGTCTCTGAAAAGAGCTAATAACATATGTTGTTTTGCAGTTAGATGATTTAGTGATAACGTCTTTATTGATGCCATCTGTTTTTCATACAGCCTTGAAATATTATTATAATGTGATTGGAATACACTGTATCTATATGGATTGTTGATATTATTACCATCAGTATTGTCATTAATAGTATTTTCACCGTCACCATTACCATTACCATTACCATTACCACTACCACTACGGTTATCTCTTGATCGAATCATAGCTAAGCCGACTGTTAGTTGATTCTTAACAATCTTCCTTGATCTATATTCTACACTCTCTATATTTGGTTTTATTGTATCTTATATTATTAATGCTTATATCTACTTTTTTTTTTTTTTTTTTTTTTTTGCAACCTGCCATTTTCTTTACTGCCTGTGATAAATCAACAACAATTTTATTTCACATTCCTCTTCTTTCTTGATTTATTTTATTTCCTCTAAAAACACACACACACACACAGGAAAAAAATAAAAAAAAATAAAGAATGTTACATCGACGGGAAAGACGCGGCATCTCCACCGGAAATTGCGGAAATCTGGGGAAAGGGTTTACGCGGATCTTGAATGCCGCCGGTGGCCGAACAGTTGACATCCTCTTTTTTTTTTTTTTTTTTTTTTTTTTCCGCAAGAGACACTCGAAGAAAGGGCGGAGAAGAGCGGGGAAGATCGATGCTGGGTCTCTTTACCGTTTTAGGCAATAGTGCCAGCAATGAAATGTGTGTTACGATGAAAATTACAGCGATGAGTTAAAAGATTATTATAAGATTCTTTGGTGAATATATCGATATTTGACAGAAGTGACCTCTTGTTCCATATCCTCTTTTTCTAGTGTTTGTTCTGTCCTAAGCTGACATACTTCAAGTGTTGCATTTTTCAGTTCTTGACTACAATTTCTTTCATGTTTGTACAAGAGAGAGAGGGAGAGAAAAGGGAGAGAGAGAGAGAGAGGAAAGAAGCACACAAGAACACGTACACCTATATATTTTCTCCATTGGTTTATTTAGTAATCTAGAGATACCATGAGAACGTTAGATGATATTTCGTTAATTGAATATGATGAATATCAAAGAAATGAGATCGGTAATCCAATCATGAGAAATTCTAGTAGTAACAACAACAACAAAAATAATAACAATAACAATACTTCAAGATATATTATAGAACCAGAAAGAGAAGAAGAAGAAGAAAGTTTATTACGACAGTTTACTCAATGGGATACTTATGTATCAAATAGTCATGGGTCTAATACACCTAAAACATCGCCACAACTAAAACAAGAGCACGGGCAATTTTTACTTGAACAATATAGGGATAACTCTTATAAAAATAAATACCGTAAGATTAGAAAATTTCCTTCTATAAGAAGTAAAGATTTTACATCAAGGAGGGAAATAAGTAATAATAATAATAATAATAATAATAATAATAATAATAATAATAATAATAATAATAATAATAATAGCACTAGCAATAATAATCGTGGTGATGAAAATACAGGTACAATAGAGGATAACAATACTATAAATCAAATGAGGAAGAAGAAGAAGAAGAAGAAGAAGGGACTCAAATTGTTATCTCATTTAATATTTCATCGTGGGTTTCTTAAAAGATCAAATATTAAGAAAATGAGAAATAAGTTATTATTAAATAAAAGGGGACCTAAATTTAGAAATAAAAATGAACTTAATTCTTATTTAAACTATATTGATTTAATGTCCTTGATCAATGACGAGTATAAAGATAGATGTCAATCAGATGACAATCCATTATTAAATGATATCACTAACATAGCATTTCCATATAGGAATAGATATCAGATGCACCATTTCCATGAACCCTCAATAATCCCAAAGACTATCACATTCTATAGACCCATTAATAATAATCAAATTGTGGTTAACAAAATCTTACCTAGTGATGTTTATATAAATCATGATTATTCCAGAATTCTAGAAAATCAATTTACTAGAATATTGAATACTCCCAAATTCCACTTACACAATACAATACGAAGAAAGTTATCAAAAGGAAAGCAAACATCACATCCATTAAATAAAGTTCATAATAGACAGGGATTGAGAAGATCAAAGACCCTTCCAAGTAATTACCTATATGATACCACAACAATACCCAATAGAAATCACAATGATAATAATAAAGATGATGATGATGATGATGGTATCAGGGAAACATGGTCACAATATTTACAAGCCGTTATCACACAAAGGATAAGATTAAGACTTTCGTTACTCAAAAGTCAACCATCATCTTCTATTTTATCATCAACAAACTCATCGATACATTCTGGTCCTACCCAAGAAAGAATCAAAAACTACTAAAAAATTACACTCTATATGGATCATTATAACTAGCAGGGGCGGCGGAGAGTTCAACACATATATATACAGTTATATAATGATATACACTACGTCTTTATGTTGATCTTTTATTAATATTCTCAAATGCATCAATAAGAAACTTTTGAACTTTTTGAATGACTTTTGTTTCACTTTTCAGAACCCTACTAGGTAAAACCCAAAAAATCTACCACATTTTCTTTCCATCAAGTAGGGTTGCACCGTTATTTTATATTTTCCTCACATTTATTTTCGAGGGTTTAAGTAAAAAAAAAGAAATCTACCTTTCATTCTAATAAAAAAACAAAAATTGTTCGCACAGCCGCATGGAGAATCCTTCAGAATTCGATGGAAAAGAATTCGAAATTTTCTTCTTCCTTTGACGAAAATAAAATTAAAAAGAAAAAGAAAAAGAAAAAAAAAAATAAATACTAATTAGAAGAATAAAAGAATGAAGAGATGCTTGAGAGAACACAGTGAGTAATCCCAAAAAGTTTTCTTTTGATAGTGAAGCATACAGCCACTTAAACCTCTAAAAAAAAAAACAAAATTATACATCTATTTGCCACCCCAGATACTAACTTTCAAAAATAAATATATATAAATATATTCAAAAACATACAACACAGATATATCAATATATATCTGTACTTAATACTGTCTTCTTGTTAGAGATTTTGCAATAACTACAATATTCAACAATAGTTGCAATAATGGTGGCAAACACAGAATTATATGACCTTCTAAATGTTTCATCAGATTCTACACCTGCAGAGATTAAGAGATCATATAGGAAACTAGCGTTACAATATCACCCAGATAAAAACAATAATTCTAAAGAATCGACTTTATTGTTTCAAAAGATCCATTTAGCTTATAATATTTTAATCGATCCAGATAAAAGATTATGTTATGATAAATATGGAGATATCAATTTAGCTAAAGATTACGAATCTGGCTTAATTAATGAAGATATAAATTTTGATCATATGTCAAACCCAGCTAATCTGTTCTCAAATTTTTTCAATAAACATCAACAACAACAACAACAAAATGGTCCAAGTGTCAACAGTTTTTCACAACAACAAGTCTTTCCAAATAATAATAATTCAAATCCTTATTCTTCCTCCTCATCATCTCTTCTACTTTTATGTTTTCAAATCAAAATTCAAATCTATCAAATAGCAACACCAACAACAATCTCTATAGAAATCTAATGAAAGGTCCTAACATTATACACCATTTGAAATGTTCTTTATCCGACTTATACCATGGGAAGACATGCAAATTGGGTCTACAACGCACAAAGGCATGTCCGGAATGTGAACCAATGTATAAACTATGTATTCATTGTCAAGGAAACGGTACTATAAACGGGATTAATAAAATTGGACCATTAAGTCAAACATGGTCCCAGACATGTCTATCATGTAATGGATCAGGTATATATATTGATGCACAGAGACAGTATTCATGTAAGACATGTCATGGGAATGCATTTGTGAAGGAAAGATCTATTTTTAAGATTAAGATTTTACCTGGAATGTATCATGGACAAACTATAAGATTGAGGAATAGTGCAGACGAATTTGTTGCTGTTACACAACAATCAAATTTGCTTAATAACCCATTTCATATTAATACTCCCTCATCTGGTACTACTACTATGCAAAGAGTTGAACCTGGTGACGTTATAATAAAGATAATAGAGACCGATTCACAATTAAATAATAGCAACAACAGTCCTGATGACAATACGGCTAATAACAACAAGATGAATAAAAAGGAAAGAGATGAAGACGAAGAATCTATCAAGACTACAACCCCACAGTTTATTCGTTCGCATACAAGGGCTCATGAAAATTTGTTATTAAATAATTTCCCCATAGATATTGTGACATCATTATGTGGTGGTAAAATAATGATAAACAATCATCCGATGGGGAAGTTGATCCAAGTCACTATTTTACCTGGAGAATTATTGAATCCAACGGGGTATAAATGTGTTGAAGGGTTGGGTATGCCCATTTATGATAAAACAGAAGAGATGAAGGAGATGAATAATAACTCTGATAAGAAAAGTAATGGGGATGAAGAGGGGAGTAAAGAGGATAATCATGTGGATGAGAACGCAAAGAATGATGTGAACTATTTGAAGAAAGGAAATTTATATATTAAATTTATTGTGAATTTCCCAGATAAATTAGAGTCACGTACAATTGAACAATTGAAAACCATATTACAAGAGGATAAATTCATTCGCGAACAACAGGAAATCGAACAACATAATATGGAAGCCAATTTGGATGATTGTGTTGAATTAGAAGAACATGTATTTAATAATTTTATGGAAGAACCATCTGAGAAGGTTTCAAATCAGTTCAAAAGAAAATATGAAGAAGAAGATGATGATGATGATGAAGAAGAAGACGAAGAACAATTCTCTGATTTTAATGTAGATGATAGATATGATGACGAACAAGAAGATGATGATGTTGGTGATGAATATGATGATTTAGATGAAGATGGCTACAGAAGCTATTATTACCATAGTCCTGGGTTTGGAATAAATGGAGAACAAGAAGCAAGACAAAGTTCATATAAAAGGCCAAGACGTTACAACAATAGTAATAGAAATAGGCGTAGAAATAATACTTATGGTAGTTATAGTGGTGGCAGCAGTAGGAATAAGAACCAAAATAGAAATAGAAACAAAAGACGTAAGTTCAATACGAGTAATTTTACTGGAGATTTATTTTTTGATCAAATGCAATTCCCAAGTCAAGAGAATTGTCATGTTATGTGAGTGGGGATGGAGGGGTAAAATAGGTATATAAATAGATAGAAATATGATAGAAATACCAATTTACCTAATGTTTAAATACTAATGGACACATTTTTTTTTTTATATAAACTGTACTATTATTAAAAGTTGCATCATACTTACACCCCAACTCTTCATACATTTATATATTATTATACTACCAAGAGGGATCGATAAATACAGAATTGAGATACAAAATAAATGGAAAAAAATAAAAAGATGCAGGCACCTCTCGAACTGCGGCCCGAAATGGGAAACGCTGGGGAAAAAAGAAACAAGAAAATAAATAAATAAATAAAAAAAAGAAACTTTTTGCTGATTCTTTTTTTTTTTGTGTTCTGCCTCGAGGAACCCAAAAGAAATTTTCAAAGAAGCTTGAAAATTTAATCGAAAAAAGAAACGAAAAAAACGAATGATCATCGAATAAGACAGATGGTTAAATGATGTTTTTGTGGGGTTGAATGATATAAGACAAGAGAAGAAGAAGAAGAAGAAGAAGAAGAAGAGAACGAGTAAGAGTGAAGTGTAAATGAAGGAAGGTGGAAAGGCAAGTCAACACCTTTGATTTGTATTTTATATAGACACATACCAACTTTTTTTTTTATATTTGTTAGATGAAACACTATAAGAGTGTTCAACACCTATTACGATCATAATCATAGTCACACATTTATAGACACAGATACTAAGTGACATTGTCCTTTTTATATTTAATTTTTGCATTACAAACTAAGATTAGCTTAAGATCTACGCAATTGTATTTCGTTTTTATTTGTTTGTTATTTTTTTTCTCTTTTGGGTTTTATCCCTTCTCTTTCATATTTACTGTACCAATCTTTAATAATAATTATAATAATATAATAATAATAATAACTCGATCCAGATTCTTTACAATACCATGAATATTGCTGTTAAGGAGCAAAATATGCAACAACAGCAGCAGCCATGGCCACAACAAGATATACCGTCTAATAACCAGCTACATGATCCTATCCTTAAATGTTTAAAAGTGTCACCCAATTTATTCACACCAGAAAAACTGAATATATTCGATACAGTCGGTTTTTATACGACATTGATCAACTGTTCACAACATATTGAACAAGGTGAAAGACTAAATAATTTGTCTTGGAGGATCATTAATAAAGCTTTATTAAAGGATAAATCTATTAATAAATCTAAAAAGAGAGATGGTGTCAAAAATTTATATTATGTATTGAATCCGGTTAATAATAAGAATAATATTAACAAGAATAACATCACAAGTAGTAACGGTAGCAATAACACTAGTAGAAGTAACGATCACAAGGTTTTTAATCCAAATATGAATAGTACTAATAAATCAAACATTGAAGAAGATGCAAATAATAAAGAACAACCCACAGGGAAAAACACTACCTTAAATAGTACGTATAGATCATCTAGTGGATTATTCCCCCTTTTAGGTCAGAGGTACCAACATCATGAATATTTTAGAGCTGATTATAATCACAATAATACTAGTAGTAATCATAATAATAAAAACACTTATCTGCATCTTAATGACAATCATAAAACACGCAATGATATTAACAGTAATGGGAAACATCCAATTGTAGTGACGGGTTTTGATACAAATACATTAATCACTAAGACTAAAACTATCAAATCTGATTCAAGTAATCATGTTAATAATCTTTCAAATGATAACTCTAAATATTCTAAATATAATAAAAACGGAAACAACAACAATAATAACAATAATAATAATGCACTAAATTCAACGCGACAGAAAAACTCATTATTCACTTACCCTTCGTCCAAGTATAATAATGGAAATAGTCATAGTAACGACAATGATAATCATAATCATAATTCAAATAGAATATTTTTCAGTAGTGAAGATGAAGATGAAGAAGACTCTGAATGGAATAGTCTTTCTAGTGATGAGGATGATTACGATTATGATGATTATAGTGATGATAATAATTTGGAGAATAGCCATACGACCAACAAAAAAGATAAATTTATTCATGAAGATGATGAGGAAGATGATGATCAATATTATAAGAAACAATGGAATAAGCTGGTATTCACTAAACAGAGTAAGCTAAGAGCCACGGTGTCGCCCAGTGATTTTATTCCATCATCAGTGGATAGATCTAATGACGGTTTAACTCCGTCAAATTCAAACGATCAAATTGTGAGAAAAAGTTTACTAAGTGGGTTATTCTCCAATGAAAAGAACCATCATTCAAACAATTCAACTCCATCTCCAAATTCCAAATTATTATCCGGACAAAATTCTTCCACGTCAAGTTTACATCATCATCATCATCATCACGTGTTACCTACTACCAGTAATATTACACATCTAAATAAAGATACCATTGCTGTTGCGACAACAACGGTGACAGCTCATGGTTCAGTAACGTCAGCTCAAGGACCAATGAATGCAATAGTACCGTTAGAGGAAATGATGCAAAGGGAGAGACGTGGTAGACAAATGAATAGACCATTAACAACAACACTAACTGATTCAAAAAAGTTGTCTCGTAAAAACAGTTATAATAGTTTATTCTCTGAAGAAGATGAAGAAGAGGAAGATGGATTTAATAGTAAAGAAACATTAAGAGGTAGGAGTAACATTTATAGTAATCAGAACCACGATAAACAATCTAATGCACCACTGACTGCTCAAACTATATTACCAACTGCATTGTCCACGCATATGTTTTTACCAAATAGTATTATTCAACAGCGGAGGGCGTCTAGAACTGGGAATACTATAGAAGAAACACGACGGAATACAAGTTCAGGTCTACTCAGAGATCAAGTTGAACAAGCACCTACTACGAGGAGAGAATCTATAGATATTCCAATGAAAAATAGAGGTCGGTTGTTCTTGAAAACAAGAATGGAAATTTCTGAAGAGGAAAAATATATACGGAGGAAACATTTAGGCAATGCAAATTAAAATTGTTTGAGATATAGAGGGTTTTTTTTTCGTTCTATCTTTATTCTGTTAAATTTGTTATTCATTGTGTTATTTGGTTTTCTAGCCAAGTCTACTGTATTTAGTCATGATAGTTATATAGATATTAAGAGTATGTATGCTCTCATTTACGAATTTTGATAAGGTCACTATTGATATTGTTGTAACCTGTTTTGGTTGCACTTCTTTAGTTATAATACTCATATGTCAGTCAGTATTTTGGATATCTCCCTGTTTCTTGGTGTTACATACTATTATTGTGTCACATACCAAAATTCTGTCTTCCCCATTAGAAAAAGACACAGAGAAAAATCTGCAAAAAGTAAAAAGAAAAATTTAAAGCTCATCGCCAAAGCTGAAAAAATTGAAAATTTTCGGTTGATGTGAATATTTGAATAGATTTTTCATACGCATAAAACATAGAATCCACTGTTCAACATGCATGGGTCAAAGCACAAGAAATCAAAATACCGTATTCTGAAGGAGACTAGTCAGATACAGCTTATATTGATTGGAAAAGATCTTTGATTGACGGTAAAAAAAAATATTTTTTTTTGATTGAATAGAGACGAAATGCTGAGAAGACAAGCTCGTGAAAGAAGAGAATATTTATATCGTAAAGCTCAACAATTACAAGAAGCTCAACTTAATGAAAAACGTCAAATTATAAAACAGGCTTTAGAACAAGGCAAGCCGTTACCTAAGGAAATTGCAGAAGATACCAAACTACAGGAAGATTACCGTTATGATCAGACTATCAATCTAGCAAACGAAGAGATCGATGACGAATATGCACATACTAGTGGAATAGTTGATCCTAGAATTATTGTCACTACTTCTCGTGATCCAAGCACAAGATTGTCACAGTTTGCAAAGGAAATTAAATTGATGTTTCCACAAGCAACCAGACTAAATCGTGGTAATTTGATTATGTCCAATCTTGTTAGTGCATGTATTAAATCTGGCACAAGTGATGTTATTGTACTACATGAACATAGAGGTGTGCCGACCAGTTTAACTATATCCCACTTTCCACATGGTCCTACTGCATTTTTTAGCTTACACAACGTAGTATTAAGACATGATATATTGAACCGTGGGAATGTGAGTGAAGTTAATCCGCATTTAATATTTGATGGATTTGAAACCAAACTAGGTAAAAGAGTCGTTACTATTTTAAAACATTTATTTGCCCCTGGACCTAAAAAGGATAGTGAAAGAGTAATAACATTTGCCAATAGAGGTGATTTCATTAGTGTCAGACAACATGTCTATGTTAGAACAAGGTATGGTGTAGAACTAGCAGAAGTGGGTCCTAGATTTGAAATGAAATTATATGAACTAAGACTGGGTACCTTAGACAACAAGGATGCCGACGTTGAATGGCAACTAAGAAAATATGTTAGAACTGCTGCTAGAAAGGACTATTTGTAATATTCCACACAACTGTTTCATTTTAACAACATTCGTCGTAGATTTCGTAATATAGATATACTCAAATATAAGTATTGAATCTATATATTAAAATACCACATATAATCCTACGATAATGTTAATGTAAAAGAGGATTGTAAACTATATTAAGAATTGTATGTAATTGTGTATCTATTTGATTTTTGATGATTCTTTTTTTTTCTGAAGTGTTATATAATTTATATAATGACTAAACTTACTTATACATGGGCATAAGATCTGCATAAAAAATAACCTATTAGTAAATTGATCATAAATCAGGTAGAGGCATATAACAAAAACCATGACGGAAAAAAAGATAAATAAAACTCAGGAGTGAGAAAGTTCTAGTATTATAGAATGCATAAAATTCCAAAAAAAAAAAATAACCATGTTTTAAGTGAGTTTGTTAAAATCAAAAAAGGAAATGTGGTATTCAAATTATATTAGTGTTTAATAAGTAATCTAGATATTAATACCAACCTAGAATGTCAATGTAGGTTTCAAATTAAAAAAAAAAAAAAAAATACAAATTACTACTGCACATAGCTTTTCTTCGATTATTCTATTGGTTGGACGATAAAACTTTGTCCTTGATCATATCACCAATTGTTTCCTTTTGTAATTGAAAGTTTTCTACAGGAATTGAATCATTCAAATTCATAGGCTCTGTAAGGCTACTATCGAAATGTTGTTGTAATGTTATTACCGAACTACTCCTATTCTTAGAATCTAGAAAGTTTGTAGTTTTTAATAAAACTGATGTATTTTTATTGGAAGAACTGGAAGATGATCTTGGATTCTTGATTCTTATTGGCAGAGATGAAACAAAACCACTCACATTATGTCCTGAATAACAAAGATCGGCAGTAACATCATTACCAACACTAGTCTCACTTATTATACAACCGTATTTTCCACTCTCCTTTTCACATTCATTATCACTTTCACTTTCGCTTTCACTTGAAGCAAAATGGAACTGAGACATTTTTTCAACTAAGTCAGTATCTTTCAGATGTTTTCCACGTTGTGATTGTGCAATATCTCTACTAATAGATTTGTTTAAATGATTCTTAATAGATGATGGGATTGCATTTCCTGTTGATTCTGGATCTTGTAATAGGATAGATGATGTATTATTAATATTATTAGCCAATGTATCTTCGATCCCTGAGTTGGAAGAACTGACAGGTGATTTAGAGAAATGTGTATTCCCATTGTTAAAGGAGAATTTTCTTGATTGTTGTTGTGGGGATAAACATAGTGATGTTGTTCTACCAGGAGCAAACGGATTAAAAAAATGTAGGTTAAGATTATTACTATTATTGTTATTGCTAACCTTTTGTGATGGTGATGCTGGCATTTTAAAATTAGATACAGACTTAGATACTGTTAAAGAAGGTCTTTTGTTTGGACTTGGTGCAATGTGTATCTCTTTAATTTTTTCATCAGTTAACAAATCATTATATGAGTAAAAATTCAATACTTTGGATTCATTACTTTCAGATTCCTCATTTTGTTGGGTCTTGATGTAACTGCTACGTGTTTCATTTGTATTTGTAGAATTATTCGGATTGTTGTTGTTGTTGTTGCTAGAAAATCTACCTAAAGCCATATCTAATCCAATTGTAGATGAAGATCTAGAATGAATAATGTTGACATCCGCTATGTCGGTGGCATCTTCTGCCATTAAAGAACAACTAGCATCCAGTGCTGGAGCCACTGCATTCTCTAGAGTTCTTCTCCTATGATGATGAAATCCATCATCTACAAATGGTGGACTGACTGTAATATTATTGCAGACATTATTACTGTTAGAAGATGAAACAAAACCTGGTGAATGGCTAATTGATTTAGATAATGGAGATAATAAAGAATTTGTAAAACTAGCAGAAGAATTTGTTCTGGAGAGACGTCTGTTAGGTATAATGGAGATAGGTGGTGGAATTATTGGTGTTGAATTTTCGTTAACGTTGAAAGAATGGGTAGAAACTACTGAGTCGCTGGTTTTCTGTCTAGTTAAGGAGATATTAGAGTTACTTCTTTGTTTAGACAGATCATGAACAGTCAAAGAGGTTGAAGTTGTGTTATTTGAATGTGACAATAGAAAAGGATCATCTTGAACATTTCTTTCGAAGATCAGAGATCTGTCACTAATAGTTGGAGATTGGAAGTCTTCAGCTGCAGCGAACTCCGTCTGGCTGTTCAAATTTTCAGGGAGGATGTTGCAAGCTACACCAGTAGCATGATTAACATTATTATGATTTTTATGATCTTGCAACAAATTCATAACTTAAAAACCAATAACAATCAAACTTGATTTTTTCCTATATGCTTAATAGTCTATACGTGTATACGTTTATGCAATACTTGTATTGAAACTAAATTATTTGCCACAATTAATTTGACTGGAGAGTAGACAAAAAAAAAATAATAATAATAATCAATTATTGCTTGGCAAGCTTTACTATATAGTATAAGTTGCTTTCAATTGTATCTTACTAATCAATAATATATTAAGAAGAGTCAAGCTATAAGCAGTTTTACAAAACTAAGACTAGGTACTGTTTAGTTGCAAGTGTAGATTACTAAGTCGAGGGCCCTGGATGCCACTGAAGATAAGATAGTGTCAAAGGATATCTGTTAAGCGAATACAAAATAGAAAGAAAATTGAAAGTGAAATAGATATTGGAGACAAAAAGTCAGAGGCGTCGAGAAAGAATTGATAAAACGGTTCCTGCGAGATCAAAATATTCTCTCAAAAAAGACAAAAGAACGGAGAAACTAAAAAAAAGGGACACACACAAAAAAAAATAAAAAAAAAAAAGTGACGAACACAGAGATTCCTCGAGAAATTTTTTGGAACGTGGAGACACACACACACACAGAATAGTGAATTGTGTATTCTTATTTATATTTCTCTTTATAAGTTTATATATATATATGTGTGTGTGTAGAGAGAGGAGGGGGTGAGAGAGAAAGAAATTTTGCTGATATAAGTAGAAGAATCTGGCACCAAAAGAAATGGAAGATATTAGACATGACTCTGTTACCACTGAATAACTGCATATATAGGGTCTTTTCTGCTGACATCATTCAAAAGATAAGTAGCAGAGCCCCAATATTGAATCGATCAGTATACACTAATATATCATATAGACATTACTCTCAACAAGTGGATCATAATGCCAAAAATGCTACTGCTAAGAATTCAGTCCAAGTCGACACAACAGTATTGGAATTACAAGAAAGAAATAAGGAAATCGAATCCAATTGTGATAAATATTATCCATCCATGACTGAACTTCAAAACAGTAGTGAGATCAAGGTGAAAAGAATCCCTTTGCATGACTTTAGAAACAAATTTGGGAACATGACTGACATTGAATTAAAAGAATTTAATGAGTCTCCTCAGTTGGTTTATGGTCGTATTCGAAACATTAGATCAAGTGGGAAGAAAATCTGGTTTCTTGATATTGATGACTTTTCTTACATATCAAATTCTAAAGACCAATCATCGCAATTACAAATTATAATCAATTTTAAATCAATAAATAATGGAGACGATGGATTAACGTTATCTCAATTCGAATCGCATATGAATCAATTAAGGAAGAACGATTATATTCAATGTTTTGGTGTACCGAGATTATCCCAATCACGAAATCGGAATTTATCGTTATCTGTTCGTATGCTACCTAGAATAGTGGCACCTATTCAAAGCCCCTTACCTTCGGGTTTATCTGAAGCACAGAAGAGGAATAACAATAGAGTCATTGACTATCAAGTGAACGGTGTTCATCCGTTGATTCAGAGAGCTACTATCATTCGTTTAATAAGAAACTTCTATCAAGATATTAATAAGTTTGTTGAAGTGGAAACGCCGTTACTATCGTCTAAGGCCAATGGGGCATCTGCTAGACCATTTGTAATTCAATACAAGGATGGTAACAATTTAGAATTAAGAATTGCACCTGAATTATGGTTGAAAAGACTTATTATTAGTGGGATGCCAAAAATATTCGAAATTGGGAAAATGTTTAGAAATGAGGGAATTGATGCCTCCCATAACCCAGAATTTACCATGTTGGAATCTTATCAAACGTATGCTACAATGGAAGATTTGATTGAATTGGCAGAATCCTTATTCAAATATTTACTTTGCAATATCACTTGGGAAAATGATACAACTAAGGAACTAAGACATATTTTAGAGTCCAATGATTGGCATTTTAAAAGAGTAGAGTTTCTTCCTACTTTATCTAGAGAGTTGGGTATTTCCATGGACAATATCAATTTAGAAGATTCGTTGGAATTAATTTCATCGTTGCCTGAAGATGTGAAGAGACAACTCAATCTACAAAAGAATATGTCCTCAGGCCAAATCTTAGATAAATTATCAAGCCATTATTTAGAAGATAAGATATGTAGAACACTGCATCCAACAATAATTTATCACCATCCCTTAGTAATGTCTCCTTTGGCCAAAAGTGTGCCATCTAAACCAAGAATCACTCAAAGATTTGAAATGTTTATTAAGGGAAAGGAATATATAAATGCTTATGAAGAAGAAAATTGTCCACAGGTTCAGTTGAGCAACTTTTTGCAACAACAAAAGAATAAGAGCAATAAGAACGTACATACCTCCACCAGGTCTAATAGCATTGATACAGACATTGACACCGAATCCTTACCTGTAGATTATAAATATGTTGAAGCTATGCGTTCAGGGATGCCACCAACGGGTGGTTTGGGACTTGGTATAGATAGACTGTGTATGCTGTTAATGGAAAAGTCAAGAATTGAACAAGTGTTGCCCTTTGGATCAATTGACGATGTAAATAGACAGTAGCAGAACAAATACTTTAATAAACTTGTAAATATTTCGTAGTAAGTATTTAATAAATATACACTGTATTTATATTGATAAATAAATAGTACATACTCAAAATTACTAATGTTGTTTGGATTACGTCGTATTGTTCTCTTAATCTATTTGTGTCATTCATGGTTTTGTTCATTGGACACGAATGTGCAGTTCACATGTCTAATCTATTTTAATTCTCGGTTTTTTTTTTCTACTTGCTGAATTTTAATTGTAGTGTTTTCCAGTCATGGTATATGAATATTCTGTACATGAACAGAAGAGTATACAGTGTTAAAACATATATACGATTAGCTATATATATATATATATATATACGTAGAAAGATATAGAGAGGTATATCTCAAAAGTTACGATAGAAAGTCTCATAGTTGTATAAATATTAGATACATAAGTTGCATTATTTTATTTTTTTTTTTTCATTTACTCTTTATCTTTTAATGCTACCTCCTACAGTCAAAGAAGCAATTGATTCCATTCATTCTACTTCATATTTCTCTAATATACCTAGTATACTATTGGACACCGATCCAAATGACCCAATCATAATGGGAGTAGACGAAGCAGGTCGTGGTCCTGTACTAGGTCCCATGGTCTATGCTGTAGCGTACTGTAGGAAAACATATCAAGATTCTGTAATAATACCAAATTATTCATTCGATGATTCAAAAAAATTGACTGATCCAGTAAGAAGACAACTATTTTCAAAGATGTATGAGGAGCCATGTGAGATCAAACAAATTGGATATGCCACCACTGTAATAACACCGTTAGACATATCGACTGGTATGAGTAGATTCCCACCTACAAAACAATATAACCTAAACGAACAAGCCCATGATGTCACAATAGCTTTAATACAAGGTGTTCTTGACCGTGGGGTTAAATTATCGCATGTGTATATTGATACAGTGGGACCTCCATTAAGTTATCAAAAGAAATTGCAAGAAAGATTTCCTAATGTTTCGTTTACTGTAGAGAAAAAGGCAGATGCATTGTATTGCATGGTTAGTGTAGCAAGTGTTATTGCAAAAGTGACTAGAGACCTTCTAGTTGAGTCTTTAGGGTACGAAAACATTGGTTCTGGATATCCAGGTGATCCAAATACAAAAAAATGGTTGAGAGATATGCAAAGTCCATTAATGGGGTGGCCACATAATGCAGTTCGATTTTCATGGCAGACTGCCAAAACTTTGTTAGACGAAAATGCACAGAGTGGGTCAGGAATAACTATTCAATGGGAAGAAGATTTCATTAACACTAAGAAATCTTTACAGAAGCAATGGGCAAGACAGGCTGAGGAAAGAAGACGACAGGAGCATGAATTGCCAATAACTTTAGATAATTGGTATCATTAAAGATGGGTGATGTCCCTTCTTGCACCTTATTCATGCACACACTCCACCATTTCTTCTCAGTACATCCACACTCCTACATTATAATTTATCTAGAAGATACGGAGAAACTGATCAATCGTAGACATAATTATTTATATATATGTGTGTGTATTTTGTATTTATTTAAATATTTGACAGTATGCAATGTATGTATAGTAATTACTGTTTTAGGAAATAATGAAGATTCGACACATTATTTCCTATTTCGGTAATTTGCTTCATGTCTTCGAATTTCTTTTTCTGGCTTTTCTTCTCTGCGAATTTTTTTTTTTCTAGCAGGAGGTTTTTTTTTTTCATTGCGAAAATGTCATAAGGGATAACACTCAAACCGTTATCTTGGCATGAATGTGTGTTATGTTACCTTCAGTAAACAAAGAAACCTGTATTATGTAACATTGGACTATTTGCTTCTTCAATCTTGCTTCGAACGATTTTAGTAATACATATTGGATTGTTGTATTGTTCTGGTATAAAGTGCAAAAAGTAAAACAAAACAACCATTACATAATATAAGGTAACATAGGTACCATTTTATTTTAGTTGTGTTTAATTTTTTTTTTGTTACACGTTTATTTATATACAATGTCATCTGTTCTATCAAGATCACTATTGTCATATGTGTCTAGAAGTCAGGTGTTGTTAAATGCAACCAGATTTCAACTAAAGTTACAACTAAGATGTTATGCATCATACCCGGAACATTCGATTATCACTATGCCGGCCTTATCTCCAACCATGGCTCATGGGAACTTAGCAGCATGGGTCAAGAAGGAAGGTGATCAATTGAATGTAGGAGATGTAATTGCTGAAGTCGAAACCGATAAGGCTCAAATGGATTTTGAATTTCAAGATGAAGGTTATTTGGCTAAGATTTTGGTGCCTGAAGGTACTAAAGACGTTCCAGTAAACAAACCGATTGCTGTATTTGTGGAAGATGAAGCAGATGTGGCTGCTTTCAAAGATTTTAAATTAGAAGATGCTGCTACGCAATCTGCTCCTTCTGCTATTGATGCTAAGGATGTATCAAAAACTAACAGTGAACCTGCAGAGACTAAAACATCTACTATGCCAACAACTAATGATATTTCCCAACCACAGAAGGTGTCATCTACAGCATCTGAATCTACTTCTACAACCACAACAAGAGTATTTGCTTCGCCATTGGCAAAGACTATGGCTTTGGAAGAAGGTATTGCGTTAAAGAATGTTGTTGGAACCGGTCCACACGGTAGAATTGTTAAAGCAGATATTATAAAGTATTTGAAAGAAAAAGCTGCCAGAGATGTTGCTACTCCTGGAACTGCAGTTAAATCGCAAAATACCACTGTGGCTGCATCTCCTGCAGCTGCTTTCTCTTCTACCACACCTGTTTCTAACACATATGAAGACATTGAAATCACTCAAATGAGAAGAATTATAGCAGACAGATTATTGGAATCCACACAATCAATTCCTTCTTATATAGTTTCATCTAATATTTCTGTTACCAAATTACTAAAGTTAAGGGAATCCCTAAATTCTACCGCTAATGGTAAATATAAATTATCGATTAACGATATCTTAATGAAAGCCATAAGTGTGGCTGCAAAGAGGGTTCCAGAAGCCAATTCACAATGGCTTGGTGATCAAGGTATTATTAGAATATATAAAAACGTGGATATATCTGTTGCGGTAGCTACGCCAACAGGACTTATCACCCCTATTGTTAAGAATGCAGAGTCTAAGGGTCTTGCTACTATATCTGCTGAAGTGAAAGATTTAGCCAAGAGAGCAAAGAACAATAAATTGTTACCACAAGAATTCCAAGGTGGTACTATCTGTATATCTAACATGGGTATGAATTCAGCTGTATCTATGTTTACTTCTATTATCAACCCACCTCAATCAACTATCTTGGCTGTTGGTACAGTTCAAAGAGTCGCTGTCGAAGATGCAGGTGCAGAACAGGGATTTACGTTTGATGATCAGATTACAATTACTGGTACATTTGATCACAGGACCATTGATGGAGCTCGTGCAGGTGAATTCATGAAGGAATTGAAAGCAGTCATTGAAAATCCACTAGAGTTGTTGTTATGAAATAAATGGTGTCATAAATCATTTTTGTTATAATTCTTATCCAGTTACTATCTAGCAGAAGATAAGAAAAAAAAAACTCACATATTCTTTACCTATAATTTGTCTATTTACTTTATTATTTTTCTTTATAACCATATTTATTTGAGTCAATGTAATGTGTGATCTCTTCCTTGTTTCTTATCGTTCTTTGTGATGTTTCTGGTTTCGACGTCTTATTCCTTTTTCCTTTTCTGTTTTTTTTTTTCTTGGGTTTGTTTTTTTTTCGCTCCTCTAAAAATTCTTTAGAGAAGTACTTGGGAGAGTTGGAAATTTGGGATTGAAAAGGTTTAAAACATACTTGTGTTTGTGAAAGCTTTAAAAGATTGGTTCCTATTTATATTTTATGTACGTACCAACGCTCATTCTCAATCTTTGACATATTTGAGTCCTACAGACAAAGGAACACATACATATACATTCACGTCTAATTGTCCATTCTTATATAACCTGGTTTTTTGAAAATGAAGTTTTTGGCATCTTTTATTTTAAGTGACGAATCTAAGGAACGTTTTGCTAAGATATTCAATTTAACACATACTGTTGCTCACTATGGTTGGATTCCATTTATTTTATATTTAGGATGGTCTCACTCCAGTAATAAGCCAAACCTATTAAACTTACTATCCCCATTGCCAAGTGTATAAGACTAATAAGAACTGATAAGGTAAAAAAAAAAAAACTCATGTTAATATTTACATAAATATATTTAGAACTAAACTGTGACATAGAGGATAACGACAAGATATCATACTAATGATTAGGTTATAACTTTGCTTTTTTTTTTCTCTCTCTCTCTCTTTTTTTTTTTAACTTGATCCTAAATATTCATGTATATTTGCATATCTGTATATCTGTATATATGCTATATTATGTTTTATTCTTTTTAATACAATGTTTGTCATATCACTAGTGTATGTTTACTGATTTTTAGAATAAAGAGTGTTGATAACGTATTATAATGAAGGGCCTCGTAGATAGTCTAGATTGGATATTATATTAAAATTATTACTTATATTTTATTTATTATAGTTTATGCTTTAATTTTATTTAACAGAATTTGATCTTGATAACTAAAATTGAAGAAAGTACATAAATGTTTTTTGTCAGATTTACATATGTATACGTATGTGAAATAAAATTAAATTAAAATTAGATTCTAATTAATTTAGTAACCGAAAGCAGCTAATTGCTTAGCAACATCGGATTCAGCAGCAGCAGCGTTAGCTGCAGCAACCTTCTTGTTGAAAGCCTTCTTCTTGGCGTAGTACTCGGCAGATCTGACCTTTCTCTTTTCTTCCAATTTGGCAACAACATCTTCGTATTTCCAACCAACAGAAGAGGACAATTGACCTAAGGTGGTGAACTTTCTACCTTGTTTTAATCTTAAAACTCTTAAGGCATTTGGAACAACAACTCTCTTCTTCTTGTCGTATGGTGGTGGGACACCTTCAAAGACCTTTAATCTTTCTAAAGCGGCCTTACCACGAGCGGTCTTGTGGGCAATCATACCTCTGACAGCCTTGTAGAAGATTCTGGATGGAGCTCTGAAGTGGAATGGACCTCTAGTCTTGTTGAAAACAGTAGCCTTTCTTAAGTAGTCATGGTACTTTAATTTGTTTCTGAAGAATTCACCAGAAATATTTAATTGTTCAGCTCTGACAACAACGATCTTTTGACCTTCTAATAATTGTTTGGCGACAATGGAAGCTAAACGACCCAATAAATGGCCCTTACCATCAATGACAACAACTGGTTCAAAAGTAGACATGTTTACTCCTCTTGGTTGGTCTCTACACCTCTCTCTTTCGTAACGTTGACTAGTACAGTACAATCTACCACCTACTTCTCAAATAGCACAATAGGCTTACCTATATCAAATAATTTTCGATATCAATAAATTTTTGAATATATCTTTAGCACAGTCCTAGTCACCAACTAATTCCGTTGCTTAACGCAGTCACTGGCATTAGCATCACTCTACTATTCCCAACTGAGGGCCCTATCACTGGAACCTTGGAACCACCATAGCAAGGCCACAAAAGACTGTTAGTAGTGTGTTTTCCCATATCTTCACATTCTAGTGGAGAGAGCTCTATTCGCCCAACAAACAGAACAGAGCTTTGGAAGAAGAAAAGAGAAACAGAACAGCGGGACGGAGGGGAAGATGTTTGCTTGGTAGGAGGACAGACCTTCTCCCAACAGAAGGGTAGGTAGCCCAGAAAACCCTGCTGTTTCCCTGGCCCCAGATAGACAAAAAGTGAGTGCACAGCTGCCAGCTGCCTAGTGGGCCGGGAACAGAAGAATTAGTGTACCTTTACCCATCGCGTCCAGCCTGCCAGGTGGATAAGTGCTGTGTTTACTCTGTTTTTCCCTGTTGATATGAGACGAGACACGTGGAAAAAACAGCGGCCGATTGTTGATCTTAAAACAGCGAAAACTGGAAACGTCCAGCTTATTTGAAGAAAACAAAAAAAACAACAGAATTAACTAAACATGTATGGTGTACGGATGTAACAGTCTCACAAAAAAGCATATTCATCTCAGTTTGTTTGTTTCCAAGAAATATCACATTTCCTCATCAAAACAACTTCGCATAAGATAACAACAAAGCATCTGGATACACGTACAGGGAGCGGGGGGAACTATTTCATAAGAAAAAAATAATATGTCATTATTGTAAGTAGTATTCTCTATATCTATATATGTCTTGAAATAATACAAAGAAAAAAGCAAATAAGATGTATATGCAATAGATGAAACTATACTTATATATGCTTTGAATAAATTGTGTAAAATAGGTCGGTTTCCTTGCTTTTCGATATATCTTATGTAGATAAAACATCTAATAGTAAATAGTATGTTTCTATAATATTTTTTTAACATTTAAATCATACGTATATTGCTTTGTCTGTTTGGATTTATTTTTTTTTTTAATTATTCACAGTAGTTAGTTTTGCATTTTCTGTATCCAAGATTAGATCCCTGTTTTGACTCACCGAACTCTCCATACTTATCGGAATAGTTTTGGAGGTAATAACTGCTTCTCTATTTGCTGCTTCATCTGTAGATGCAGGTGTGATAATACTTTGCGTTTTTAAAGGGGAGGACGCAGAGGTCCATGAGGTGCTATTTACCTTATTATTCTCAAGAGTTCCATTTCCGTCATTGAAGTTGCTGGTGGAGAAAGTGGCAACATTCATATCGTTATCTTCTCGAGAATTGATGGATGCAATTGCTGGTGTATTGACGGCAGAACTAAATTGTAGTAAATTCCATACACCAGGCGATGACTTGTTACTATTTAACAACTGTTTCTTACTATTAACTGAAGCTGTTAAACCATTTTCTGATGATACTGCTGCAGGATTGCTACTATTGTTGTTGCTAGTATCATTGCCATTTTTATTCTCGGATGAAGATTCATCGTTTCCGGTGGTATTTGAAGCACCCGGAGATTTAGTCTCTTGTTGGTTTATAATACTTCCACGTTCAGGAGTATACGCTTCCATGGCACTAATTTGAAATGCCTTATTTGGAGATCTTAATAAGGTATCATATCCATTTGATATAGAATGATCAAGTTTGCTTCCAGATAAAGGTATCATTATATTAGATGCTGATAATTTATCTGAATTAGTAGTAGTAGTGGTAGCAGCAGTATGAGTGATATTATTTTCACTATTATTATTATTATTATCTGTTCTCATAACATTTCCTTTGTTATCTTGATTTGTGTTTATGTTTGTGGCGCTTGATAGATCATTATTCTTCATATTTATGTTTTCAATTAATTCAGCAGAAATGCTACCTGTATTTGAATGATTCTTCGGAGAAGCAGTGGATGTACTATCTATTGGTTGAGATGTAATGTTGGAATCCATTACAATCTTTGGTAGTACGATGTTTTGATCCTTATTTTGTAGATTTTGGTTTCCATTATGACTGTTCGTATTGTTTTCTTGTGGGAATTTACCGTCTTGGCTATAGTAGAGCTCGTGTTTTTGTTGTTGATTCTGATTTATAGTATTTAACATTCTTTTGGATACACTGTTATTTGGGATTTCATTATTCATAGGAGCGGTGGCATCACCTGTCTTCTTAGCATTGTTATTAGTGTCATCAGTGTTAAAAGTAATTTGAATAGTGTGTAATTGTTGAGCATTATTATGTGGGTTATTAATATCCTGGTTACTACTATTGCTAGCTGATGTGTTATCACTACTTTGGTTATTACCATGATAACTACTGTTATTAGTATTATTTCCAACACTAGTCTGATTAATACTATTTGTCGATGGCGTTTCATCATAAGGGTTTAGCAAATTTCCATTTTCATCCCGTCCTGGTAATCTATGATATTTAGATAGATGGATGTATAACTGTCTAGTAACCGGGGAACTTCTTTTTATCTTGGACAAATTGCCAGAATACCAAGCATTCAAAAATTCCTTTTGGAACTTCTCACTGACTCTCCATTTCATACCTTTCCCAGGTTCATTGGGTCTACGAGGAACTTTTTCAAATGCTTTATTTAATGATAGATTATGTCGAATTGAGTTCTGCCAACCACTCTTTGTGTATCTATAATAGGAATAATTGGTAGAAATGAACCTATATATATCAGATAAAGAAATCACACCTTCTTTGCTTGATAGGATAGCTTGTGTAATCATAGTAGCGTATGAGTATGGCGGTTTCACAGATCTGTTTTCATCTAACGATAAATCGGTTGCGTAATCCATTGCATTCGGAAACCCATTCTCCACCAGTGAAGTGAGCCTTTTCATATTTGCCTCTGATGAAGACTGTGATACAACATTATAGGAAAAATCACCATTGACTATTGTAGTAGGGCCAGAAAGTTCACTGTATGGTACATTATTAGTAGTGATAGTGGTGGTTGTGGTGGTTGATGGAATGTTACTGTGGATTAACGTGCTATATTTAAATTGATGGTTATTGAAATCATTGGGGCCATTGTTACCATTCAAATTATTATTTGGTATAGTGCTATACATCTTAAAGATTCTAAATTCTTGACTCGTGGGGTTGGTATTGTTATTGTCAATAATTTTGGAGGAACTGATGTTGCTGTTGTCTGGAATACTGTTTCTTAGATTCTGGAAAGCTATGGATGCATTATTATTATTGTTGTTGTTGTTGTTGTTATTATTATTATCACCATTGTTATTACTATGATTCAAAGGATGCTGTAAAGATTGTTCAAATTTTAATCTTTCTCTTTCTTGTATTGCATAAGGCGAATTTTTTATCAAATCATTGATCAACGGATTATTTGTACTTGGTTGTAGACCAAATATTCTTGTCAATTTAGGTATCAAATGGTCTAGTGCAGACTCAGACAATAAAGGTATTTGATCAGGTAAAATAAAGATCATTTGAGTGCCACCGATATCTAGAATCGTACCTGATTGTAAAGGGATAGTAGTTGGAGGACCGGATTTAGATGTATTATGATGGATCCTACGGAAATTGACCTTGGCACCATTTCTCCCGATGACATGTAATTCCCAATAACCTTGTTGGATGTTGTATTTAATTATGGCATGTTTCCTTGATACCACTTTAGCCGGGCCTAGATCGATGTCTACTTTATTTGGATCGTGTGGGAGAGTGCTATTTAGATCTGGTAAGACATCGAATTTAGATTCTGTATCTCTTCCTATGCATATTTCCAAATTTTTCACATAATAGGTCCAATCTTTACCAGATATTTTGGCGTATGCTTGGACTTCAGTAGCCATGTTTCTTTCATTTGAATAGTGTTTTGAGACTATTGTGGGTTCGTTGGGAGATTCTAATGAAGATATGACAAAATTGATCAGACTCTCATGTTGTTCTGCCGTATAATGATTTGAGTAGTAAGGGTTCATTGTTACTGCCCTTACAAGACGTTATTAAAGAAAGAAAAAAAAAGAGTAAAAATTAAAGATAAAAAATAAAAATAGAACCAGACAAAAGAAACTAATCAAAGGGTAGTGTTAGAAATACTCAATGGAAGCTATATATATGTAAAAACCCAAATTCACTTTATTCTCTTTTTTTCTTCTGTCTGCTGATTCAATTACAGTTGATTAATTTTCAATTTTTGGTTTCTCAATGATGCCTACTAGCTAATTGAAACAGACAAATACCAACATTAGAGTTGGTAATAAGCAATACTTGGAAAACTAAAATTAAAATAAAAAAAAGGTATATTGATTATTTCTACTCAACTCATTCAAGTTGTGTATTTTTTTTCACATTACGTTAAACTCCATGAAATAAGCAGATAAACAAGTAAATAGACATAGAAATGGTAAACAAAAATGGTAAACAAAAAAAAAAAAAATAACTGCGGGTTTTTTTTTGTCGTTCTGTTGCGTTTACAATAGCCAGGGAAAAAGAAAAAAGAAAAAAAAAAACTAAAAAAACAAAGAATACGTAAGCCTTTTCCCCGGAATGGAGTTTCCCGCCCGTTCCGCCCGCAAATCACGGGGTCTACCGGAATGGCGGAACTTACTATTCCGCAAGGTCCGGGTAACTTTTTTTCGCTAATATATATATATATATGTATATTCGAAAATCTTTTGCTACATAGTATTAAAGGGTTGAAATAATACAGCTATAGTCGATATCAAGAATAACCTATTCCTTTTGAGTACTTTTTTTTTTGGAATAACTTAAAACGTTTCTCTTTGAACTGCTTTGAACTTCTCGTACACTTTTATTGTATATATATCATATTGTATCTGTATACACCAATCGATATTAGAGTTTACCCATTATTTACTAATAGTTTTATTAATTACCAAAATCATCAAATATGATCACACTAATTTATTACACCAAAAATAACAGATACTCTTAGAAATTCTTTTCAATCTGCTAAACCTTAGGCAATCTTGATTGCTTGTGAGTCCAAAAATTTTGCATGGGAACATTAAATAACTGTACTGTCAATATATATATAATTAGTAAGAACCAATTTATTTTTTCTACTAAATAACAAAAGCGGTTCAGATACACTTGTTAATCAGTTTTACTTTAAAGCAATTAGCTGTTTAGTAATTTGAAAAAGTTATTACAATATTACGAGTTGTTCTAACTTAAAATTGAAATAGGAAGATGTTATGTTACAGAATGTTTTGGAATGTAAAAAAACATATCTACTGTACTAGAAACAAAAAGATAAGACAAGTAATAAACTATTAAATATGAAACTTAAAATTAATCAACACCATATTCTTCCTCCAGTTTTGAAGTATCTTCTTAGTATTAATGTCACTATGTTCAACAGTGAACAAAATTTCACCAAACTTAAAAAGGTTTACAATGATTGCACATCAAAGTTTATATATGAAATAACAACAGCGGTAACAGAATTGACAATATTTAATACAATGAAGTTATTTAACCTGGAACTTTCTATTAACAAGATACAAAATTTATAGTTGAGACACCTGATAAAAAATCTTTTGCCAATAAGTGAAAACTATAATAAAGAAGACGTGTAGTTACTGTTTCTTCTTCTTTAAAACTTAGATTATAAATAAACTGTATAATATTTGGAATTAGTATATATATATACATAATTATATCTTAAGTATTTCTAAAATTGGCCCCCACGGAATGATTTTCCGAAGAATTTTGGGATCCAGCGGAAACGACTTTCCGAAGTGTCGGAAGCGGAATGGCGGAATGGTGAGTCACGTGATTATATCGTTTTTGACATGTTTTTTGTCCTGCAACTATGGTAGCGCCGTGTATCTCTCACGAAAGTTGTAAAACACGTTTGAAATATCTAAAAAAAAAAAAAAGAGAGAGAAATTGTATTTGCAAAATAGTTATATGTTTATAGTATTATTGTTTCGAATAGTCCCATATAACCCAAAACTGGTGATTCTGTGCAGTTAAAGACATGTATGTAAATATTTTTTGGGGTAGGTGTGGAGAGAACCTAACTTATGAAGAACGAATAGAGAATTTTTGATTCCAAACAAAATTTTTAGAAGAGAATAATCCCGAACAAAAACAGCGTGTTGTTACAGGATGGATTGACTTAGTAGAATAAAATGGATATGAAGGTAAATATATTTTTGGTTACAGTTCAGTACTTACATATTTGCATATATACCAACAAAAAGTGGTGGTGGTGGTAATCGAAACTGTTGTTGTTGTTGTTTTAACGAAATATAGCCGCCGAGGAGAATATGATAAACAATGTTTGGAAAAAAGAAAAATGAAAGGAAATGATCATATGTATATAGAGAAATACAGTGAGGGGAAGGAAGTTAGAAGGATAAAGAGGGTTCGTAAGGATGTGCTATGGAGCGTTAAGCTGATAATATAACTATAAAAAGAACTACCAATATTGTTATCCGTATTACTGCTAATAAGCAGTGGCAAAAGTAACTAAATAGATTAATTGTGATGTATTATAATACATTAAAACTAGTCCTAAATCAAGGTTAGTAACTCAATTACCACATGGAATGAACAGTTACATAATATTTGTCCTAATATTAATAGAATTATGGCTCTATGTGTGTGTATAAAAGTAGAGGGACACACCTTATTGAATTGCTCTGGTATATTGGGTAACACCCGTGCATCACATATATTTGTTTGTCTAAATTTTGAAATTGAATCATTTATTTTTTTTTTCCAATGTCTTCTTGGATATATTCCATTATTAAGTATAATTATTCATTACTAATACAAATAAACATCTTGATAATGCATGTGTTACAGCAGTTTAAATAAAAGGAAAAATAAAGAAGGTGCAAAGAGAGTAACACATTTAAAAAAAACAAAAAACTGATTTTTTATTTGGCTTTCTTTCTTAGAACATTGTTTGCTTTGAAATATATTTATAGGTGAATAGTTAAACATATCCAATTCGTCAGTTTTTCTTTTTTACATTTTACAGTTTTATTCAACTGCGTGCTATTCGACAATTATCTGACTTTTATTCTCTCTTTTTTTCTAAGTTAGATATTTATCAAAGTAGTAGTTACATAACACAAGATGACTGATCAGTTGGATTCCTTACTCGTGTCTTTTATCGTCAATGATACTGTTAATAATGAAAAAACAACAGAGATCGCCATTAAATTGGCTAGATCAATAGTAGAAGAAAAGAGTATTAAATTATTGGACATTATTGTAGGTTTAAAACAACAAATTATTTCCGATGATTATACATTGAGAAAGAAAGCTTTAAATTGTCTTTCTTCGGTTTTGCAGCATTTACCAAAGGATTATTTATCCAAGAATGAAATAACCGTCATATTCAACTTTTATATGTCAAAACTAGATGATGAAAGTTTGGTCTCGGAAACTTTCCCTGGGTTTCAATCCTTACTTAGTTATCTTAATACATCAGGTCAAGATATAGTTTCCTTTCTAAACTTTTTGAAAAATGATTATGTTAGTACTAATTATTTAGCTGCAATAAGGCTTATTCCATTCCAGATATTAGAATCCGTTTATACAAACAAATTAAAGGACAACAAAATTATTAATGCAAAGATTACCACTCTGTATATCGAAACTTATATTAATGTTGCATCAGGTGAAAAGGATCCGAGAAATTTAATGACCTCCTTTAAATTAAACCACCAAATTACAACCACTCTAGATGAGGCTCTAGTGTTCCCATCAAGACAACAACTATTTGACATCCTTTTTTCGTATTTTCCAATCACCTTCAAACCACCTAAGAATGACCCATACAAGATATCCAATAGCGATTTGAAATTGGCTTTAAGAAAATCTATCTCAGCAACAGATATGTTTGCAGAAGACGCTTTCTATAATTTGATAGATAAAATGAACGCTTCTTCACCAAGTGTTAAGAATGATACTTTATTGACTATTAATCAATGTATTAAAAATTATAAAGCTGAGTCTGTTCAAAAAATTTCTTTGGAACTTTGGAAAACATTAAAGTTTGAAATTATGCATTCTTTAGAAGATACTGACATGATAGGAAATGGGAATGTTAATGGTCAAAAGAGTATTGATTGGACTTTGACAGGGACTGTGACAACAGGTGAAGAACAATACAAGGAGAATAATTATCAAACTGCATTGAATGTGATAAGATCGATGTCTTTGAAGTTAGTAGAGTTTGATATTTCAGAATTTAACAATTTTGTTACTCATGTCTTGACAGAATTGACACCGAATTTTACACATTCTAAGGATTTGAAACAAAGTTGTGGTATTCTTTCTTATATTGGGTGTGCTAATGAAGTAGCTTTTAATATCATTATAGAGAAAGCATTACCATTGATATTAATCAAGAGTACTGAAATATCTAAATTGAAGTTACTATTAATGAATTTATCATTCTTTTTAGATTCTTATATGATTGTCTTCGGACAAACCGAGACTGGTAAAGCAGAAGTAAATAACATACCCTATAATAAATTGTTTGATTACAAAGATGAAATATTAATGATTTTGGGTATGGCTTTAACTAATAACTCTAAATTGGAAGTAACAGTAAGAACTTTAGCAGTAATTCAATTCACTAAATTGGTTAAGATGAAAGGTTATCTATCTTCAGAGGAGATTGCATTGATTATCCAATATTTGACTGAAACTATCTTGACTGATAGCAATAAAAACATCTATTGTGCATGTCTGGAAGGTTTAAAATTAATTAGTGAATTCTATGAAGAAGCTGTTTATGATGTTTCGCTAAAGCAAATGTTGAATCTATTACCATTGGAATATGATAGATTACCATTATTTAATAATAATGAATATGTGGATATATCAACAATCTTAAAGATTATCTTAGATTTCACTACATCAAGACATAAATTGATTAAAGAAAGTATTATATCTTTAACTTCTCATTTATTGAATGTGGCTAAAGCAAAGGCAAATCAATCTGTTGAATATTGTTTCCTTCTATTATCTTCCATATATTCTTTATTTGAAAATAATACTACATTCATCAAAGAGGAAGAATCAGCACCAATAAAAGATGCCGTTGAACCGATCTTATTTGATATCCTAGACCTTCCTGGCGATGTTGGTATTGTAGAAGATAATTTCAATTTCAACATGTTGTCAAACATTTTCTATTTTGTGAATTTAAAATCAAATAAAGATAAGCATAGTGAGGAATTAATCGCATATAACACTAAATTCCAGGACAAATATAAAATATTTAGTGAACGCCCAACACGTCTTGTGTTACCATATTGTAAAATTTTATCTGCATTAGACAAATCAATTGACTTTAATAATGCCAGCACAATATTTGAACAAGCTATTGCTTTGCTACAACACCATAAGTTTAAGGATGACTTATCAAAATTAGGATACCTGGAATTACTGATGATCTTGACGAATAAATGGTTAACTGATGATGATGTGAATAAATGTATCAATTGGAATGATAAATCTATTATTAATTTGGAGATTATAACATGGATTGGGAAAGGTCTAGTAATGAAAAATTCTGAATTGGCACCGAACATATTAAATAATTTTATTGACTTACTAAGTGATAGTAAAGTTGGTAACATTGTTTCTCATTTCTTTGAAATATTTGTCATTGATATTGATTCCATGAGAAAGGTTAAAGGTATTTCATGGAATAATAATGTTCGTTTGTTATACAAACAGAAGTTTTTCAGTGATATTTTTACAGTATTGGTCACATCGTATAAGGAGACTGAAATAATATTTGTTAAATGTAATTATTTAACAGCATTATCTCTGATATTAAAACACACGCCTAGTAAATTAGTGGAACCATTTATGAATGATTTATTACCTATGTTGTTAGAAGCCTTAGAAATGGATAATGGAGAAGTTAAGACTTCATCATTAGAGACATTAAAAGATGTTACAGAGAAGTTCCATCAATTGATTACGGATCATATTAACACTTTGGTGCCATTATTGTTAAGATTAGTCACACCAGATGATGAAAGTAACACAGTTTTAGTCAGATTATTTGCATTACAATTATTAGACTCTATTACAAAAGTGGTCCCCCTAAATTATTGTTTGAACTTTAAAGAGCAGGTATTAGTTGGCACTGTAGTACCTTTGTCTGATAAGAAGAGGGTGGTTCGTAAACAGTGTGTTGATACGAGACAGGTGTACTTTGAGTTAGGTCAAGTGCCATTTGAATGAACAATTTAAGAAAAGGGGAGGGGAACAATCACAATAAAAATAATTTTACTCGAATATTATGGATTTGTGATGTATATAGAAGGATGAAATGTGATATAAATCTAAATTCAATAAACTGCTGAAAGATGGATTATTTATATATTATATTTTAGATTATATATGCAGTTGATAATAATACATATACCCATATAAATATATAACAGAGTAAAAGAATGTTTCATGTGTATAGTGCAAAGGGAATATGTATTACAAAATGTATTGTAGTTTGTAAAATTTTTTTTATTTATATTGAAGAGTATGCTTTAGTCTTGGGTTATATTTTTATATATATTTAATTATAATCGTCTTCCAAATCTTCTAAATTTTCTTCACTTGAAGATTCTTCTTCATCGCTTAAACCAACAGGAGCCAATCCAGGTGTTAATCCAGGATATCTACGATCTATCACAGTTTTCCTACTAGATGATTTAATCTCTTCTTTAAATTGTTTCACCTTGGACCTTCTCTTCTTGCTACGTAGTTTCACTTTGTTGTCAGTTGAAAGTATAAAATCTTGCAACTCAAGTAACTCTTGTTTTTGTTCTTCATCAACATCCAGAGATTTCACTTTAGTAACATTATGTTTAATCAATTTGTCTAAATATTGTTTTTCTCTAGTGGTCAATATATTTTTTTGTCTATGAGATTCCAAGATCTGTAATTTAGCATCCCTCTCCAACTGTTCTAAAGCAACTCTTCTGTTCTTTATTTTGGCCTTTGCTGTCTGCTTTTGTTTTTTCTTGATCTTAAGCGTATCCCTTTGCTTCAATAAGACTCTTTGTTTCAAATTTGTATCAATTAATTGGGCCTTCGATCCTTTTGAACTATTCTTTTTAGGTTTTTGACCAGTTCTAATCTTTGGAGATCCTGGTAAGATCTTGGTAAGTAAAGAATTTACTGTGTGATTTGCTTGTAATTGAGTAGCTGTCAATCTAACCATTTTGATTCGTGTCGAAAAATAAAAAAAGAGAGAGATATTTCTATTTTTTAACTAATCGTGTAACTCACAACAGTAAATAGTTATCTATCGCATAGTATGTCTACACAGTCATTGTAAAAATGCAAACATAGTATTAACACTCACTGTAGAGTGACTTTCACATCTTAATAATAAAATCCTAGCTAGTCTCATCAATTGAATTGGCTAGTGTGACATTTTTTGGAAAGCTCATCGCATCGAAAGAAATTTTTTTTTTTTTTTGCATTTTTTGTTATTCAAAATTTGTCATAAGATTACCCTGATAAAACGCAAACTTTTTTTTTTAAATTTCGACGACGACAAAAAAAATTTTTCATTAGAATTTTCATTGAAAAGTATATAAGTAGAAGTTTAAGAGTCTTTTGTGATTCTTCTGTCTTAGATATTTTGCTATTTTTGGGAGGCTATCTTCTTGGAAGTAAACTTTCTTTACCAATCTTTTTACTTCCTTCCCATTCCATTACCTTGTTCTTAATATCTTCTAATCGCAGTGACCTGGTCATACTAATCAAGCGCATAAAAGTTGAAGCAAGATGAAGCACATTCAAACTGAACAAACTATTGCTATCCCACAAGGTGTTACTGTTGCTATCAAGTCTCGTGTTATCAAAGTCACTGGTCCAAGAGGTGTTTTAACCAAATCCTTAAAACACATTGATGTCACTTTCACTAAAGTCTCTTCTTCTTTAATCAAAGTCACTGTCCATAACGGTGACAGAAAACATGTTGCTGCTTTGAGAACTGTCAAGTCTTTAGTTGATAACATGATCACCGGTGTCACTAAAGGTTACAAGTACAAGATGAGATATGTTTATGCGCATTTCCCAATCAATGTTAATGTCATTGAAAAGGATGGTTCTAAATTCGTTGAAATCAGAAACTTCTTGGGTGATAAGAAGGTTAGATTGGTTCCTGTTAGAGAAGGTGTTACTATCGAATTCTCTACCACCCAAAAGGATGAAATCATCTTATCTGGTAACTCTATTGAAAATGTTTCTCAAAATGCTGCTGACATTCAACAAATCTGTAGAGTCAGAAATAAGGATATTCGTAAGTTCTTAGATGGTATTTACGTTTCCTCTAAGGGTGTTATTGAAGAAGAAATTTAAACTGGGTGAGTAAATTTGTTCCAGTCCCTTTTTTTATTTTAGTTTAGTTTATTTTAATTCTAAGAGAATTTTATCATCCAGCTTATTTTTATTGGTTCCATTCTTTCTACTACTAATGCGTTATCATGTTTGATGTATCAAGTTTCTGTATACTTATATGTAACATTATATAGTTAGGAGACATATGTGTATATAGGTGGGTGGTTTGTTCATCCATCTCGCTGGGAGGTGGTCTGTAGTGGATTGTCCTCTGATTATTTGCAAGATTTATGAAGAGTTTCATAAGTCTTTTGTGGGAAACGTTGCTAGTGCTCAATTTAATACAGAGCCATTGTACGTTTACCAGATATAATGTTGATGTTTTTTTTTGTTTTCATTTCTTTCGTGCGTTCTGTAGGTTTGTCTTTTTCAATGTTCGTGTTGTTGTCGATGGGGTTTTTTCTTGAATGTGTGTTTGGTTCTTACAATATTCTTGTGTGATGGGTTACTGGCGTAGGGGTTCTGTAATAGACATTTTTTTGTGCATTTTATGTTTTTTTGGCTTTGTCATTATAAGTGTTACCAATTGGTGAAGGATCCAACTTTTATTTGAATTTCATAATCGTGTTAGTAGTATTTCTTAACCACAATTATCCTATGATATAATACGCTTTTAAAACCATTATAATATTACCACGTAATACTATTAATTTATATATGTAAGGGAGTTATTGCACATGAGAATCTTGAATCAAATTTGTTACTTAATTACTTCTTTACTTTTCTGTTGGTCTAAAAAACCCTTATTTGTCATAGAGTAAATTTTGGTTCTAGAATAGATGTGTTTTGGCAAATTTTATTCTGCATATAAGAATAATACGTTAAATATTTCTAACCAACAGAAAGTGGTTGTATCAAATATTAAATGAGGGATATTAATAGCAATGCTTTAGTCATTTTTACCTGTTCTGGTATAATTTTTATATTTCTTGTGTTTTCATTATTTAGTTACGTAATGTAATTTAATACTACATAATTTATCTTACTCTTACTTTTGTAATAATTTTTTTTATCCTATAATCTTTTGTCAATGGTATAGAACTGTCTGATCTATTGAAATTGGTGTGTTAAAAGTGAGTTTGTTTGTAAAGTCGTTATTGAAAAAGCAGGGCAAATAAAAAATAGAAAGAAATATAGTAAAATTACGAAATTCTGATAAAACCCTACTTCTTGTCAAAATAGATTTTTCCATATATGAGGAAAGATATCTGGAAACAAAAAAAACCCTCGTTTAAAAAAGAAAAGGAACAATGCCATTATTAGATTATAGGTGGCATAATTTTAATAGCTTGCTCTAAGTTATTCTTATAGAAAAAAGTTAACTGTATAGTTCTTTAAACTTAGTGCAGTATTTTGGATATTTTTGACATTAATTCACATCGTATTAGAAAAAAAAGAAAGAAAAGATAATCGGTCGTTTAAAGGAAAAAGTATAAAACCTATTGGAAAAGTGTTTTCTATTTTCGATGAAACATTTTCTTTTATTTTTTTTCTTAACAGTTTTGTCAGAAGTTTTGGTAACTTATAGTTAACTAGATAAAAAAAAAATAACTTGTTTATAAATCAGAAATTGATAATTTTTCTCTCTTTCATATATGATATTATTTAAAAAATTATATCTAGGAAAAAAATAGCATTGGAAGATAAAAATAAATAAAATTGTACATGCCTTTTAATTAATTCTATCTGATTTTTAGAATTTAAATAAATAATGAAATTGATGTTTGTATTTATTAAGTTCAATTTTCTTATTGTCGGATCATATGTTATTTGTTAGGAAGATTTATGTGGAAACCCTAGAAAAATATAATTGGTAGAGTAACGATAAGTTACATAGATTCGGGAGATAATCTCATATGACAGGATCAACATTCAATATCGTCATGGCTGTGTAAATTTGTCGTAACGCAGAATTCCATTTAAGAGAAAGTTATTCATTTCTCGTTGCTCTTTAGGTTTTACCATATCTTCATATTATGTTCTTTTTATATAGTTCATATATAAAGGAATTAAGTTAATAATAAAGCTTTTAAGTTATATAAC